>QEOT01005030.1:39472-65749 GCA_003123785.1 Pterocarya stenoptera
GAATCTTATATGCGTTGAAGCCTAGGTCAGGAGGGGAGGATAGCTTACTTTGGGCATGCACAGGGAACAAGAAATTTTCAGTTCGTTCTTACTTCAAGGCCTTGGCGAACCATTCCCCTAATGCTTTCCCGTGGAAGAGCAATGCTCCACTCAAGGTTGCTTTCTTTGGTTGGTTGGTTGGCCTCCCATGGTAAAATCTTACTAATTGACAAGTTTAGAAAGCGTGGACTCTACATAATGGATTGGTGCTACATGTGCAAACGTAACTGCGAATCAGTGGATCACCTTCTTCTTCATTGCGAAGCAGTTAAGGTATTGTGGGATGTAATCTTCTTGAGGCTCAGTATCGCTTGGGTCATGCCTAAGAGGGTGATAGATCTATTGTCTTGTTGAGAAGGGATTAGGGGCAATCGCCAAATCGCTACTATATGGAAGATGGTACCTTTATGTTTAATGTGGTGCACATGGAATGAAAGAAATGGCCGTTGCTTCAAGGATAAGAAACGCTCTCCGGACAGTTTTAGGGATTTCTTCTTTCATACTTTGTTGCTTTGGGCCTCTTCCATTGTATGGGATGGAACGAGTCTTAATGCTTTGTACGCTACTATCAGTAGCACGTAGTTCGTAATTAGGCTCTTCTTGTATACTCTCTGTGTGCTTGGCTTTGCCTATTTATGTGGATCAATAAAACTTCTTTTTACCTATCAAAAAAAAGAAATTAATCCCTTTCCGATGGTTTGGAAATCCTCTTTGAACGTATAGGAATAAATATCCCTTCAGAAAAAGAAATTCAGAGTAAACAAGTAATGAACATCAATTTGGATTTCTATTATAATTCGACTTTTTAGGAGCTGTTAGCAAGTTAGCACAAGATTAGTATGGCAATTACGTTGTTCAGGTTCACAATATTTTCTGACTACTATTTGCTTGGACTCGATACATGTGGCAGTCATTGTTATGGGAGTGAATTAAATATTACCCTATCATGCTCTATGTTATATTTGGATGAGTGCCTGTCAAATTTGCTGCTGTACTTATTGGCACCATCCTAACTACTCTTAAGTCCTTTGGGTGTGTTATTTATATCTGTTTTATCTTCCAGCCTCCCATTCCATTACTTATTCTTCTTTTCTTAAGAATTAAAGTTTCTCCTAAAGATTCTGTTGGCACTGCTGCTTTCCTGTCTCCACAGTTCTTTTATTGTAGAACTTTCCTAGTGAATGCTTGCTACTAGTGAATGAGATGCTTGGTTCTACTGATGAAAATGAGCCGCTTCAGGTATGCCCAGCTTGCTCCTATCCTTTGAAGTACAGATTTCTAGATTCTATGTATCTATTTTGTGTCAAGTGATTAAATTTTTTTTACGTAACTCAAGAAACTTATTATTATTAAATCTTATTCAAAAATAAAAAAAATAAATAAACAATTCAAGCCAAGGTTGACTTGAGTTCCAAAAGCAAGTTAATATCCACAAGCTAAGTTTCGCAAGAATGAATGATTACGTGATTACTATTCAAATTAAGATGACAAGATTCATACGATCACTCAAATAGACATACAGGCAAGTCCAGCTGACATGCTAGTAGTACTACTTGATCAGTACTATTGTTGATCATTCTTTGCTAAAGAAATGCGATTTTCTCACTATTTTTGACAGTACTCAATATATGGGTGCATGGAACAGGCCGGGCTAGGCTAATCCAATAACCAAAGTTTAATAAGGGAAGCTCTCTAATGTAGGGAACATTAATATATATTAGGAAAATTCTACTTGTAAGCGGTCCTGTGCATTCATACGCGCACCCATCCAACATGGTGCGGATTTGGAGATAAGGTATAAGGCAGTGGCAAAATTGTTTTAGGAGGATTTCAAATTGTTGAATCCATTNAAAAAAAAAAAATGAACACTGCTATCTCTTCTTCCCAATTGAACTTGCCACTTTCTCTTATGAGCTTGATTAGCTATTTCCATAAAAATGTTCAGAGATTGATAATCAACTCCTCTGGAAAATTCTAGTAGAAGAAGAAGTCCTATCCACTTTTAGGAAACCATCATCAAAGGCTCCAAGACCATACGGGTATACTGGGTTGTTCTATAAACATTTTTTGGATTTTGTAAAGTATGATGTGGTTGCTACTATAAGAAACTTTTTCATTCACGAAAAACTAGGAATTGAACCACACTCACATAGCTCTCATCCCAAAAACAAAGACTCCAAACATTGTTCATCAATTCAGGCCTAGCTATTAGTCTTTCAAATGTTTGCTACAAAATAATTTCAAACATTTTAGCAAATAGACTATAAACAATTCTTCCAAAGATCATTTCACCTCATCAAGCTACCTTTGTCCTAGGTCGAGTGATTCATGAAAATATCATTATTGCTCAAGAAGTTTTACACTATCTCAAAAGGGTCTCGTTGCTATAAAAATTGACATAGAAAAGACCTTCGATTTCATGGAATGAGAATTCCTAATCAAAATACTCATATGTCTGGGATTTCAGTCTTCTTAGATCAATTGGATAAATGAGTGCATTTCTACTATTACATTTTCTATGATCATCAATAGAGTCCCTAAAGGTTTCTTTCATCCCTCAAGAGGTCTAAGACAAAAAGATCCTCTAATTTCTCCCTTTTTGTTTATTCTTGGCACTAAAGTTATTTCTCGATTAATTGCTAGAGAGGAGAATCCGGGCCTTATAAATGGCATTAATATCAGTAGAACTGGTCCTGCTTTCACACACTTGCTCTTTGCTGATGATTTGATTCTTTTTGGCATGGCTACTACTCAAAATGCCCAAACATTCCAAAACTATCTTGAAAAAATTCAAATTGGTCTAGACAGAAAGTACATTCTGGTAAATCTTCCATTCAATTCAGCCATAATATTCTACCTCAAGAAAAAATAAACATAAAAGAGCTTTTGGGATTCAAATTTGCTTCTTCTAGAAAATTATCTAGGAATTTCCCTTTCTTTCACTACTTCAAAGAAGATCTACCTTGATGAGATTCTGGGAAAAATTGCTAAAAAACTAGTAAGGTGGAAAGCAAAACTCATTTCTCAAGCGAGTAGAACCACTTTAATTAGATCTGTTGCAAGTGCTATCCCATCTTACACAATGTCAACTATTTGGATCCGAAATTCTTTTTCAAAAAACATGGACAAATCATTCATGAAATTTTGGTGGGGTTCCAACCCAAACAAGCCTCATAATTTCACACCAAAATCTTGGAAATAATCTGCCAACCAAAATCTATGGGAGGTCTTGGATTAAGGTTGGCCTCAAACTTTAATAAAACTCTTCTTCGCAAGTTAAGTTGGTAGATGATAAATGGGAGCAATTCCATTTGAAGGCAATCCTTGAGCACAAGTATCTAAAAAATTCCTCATTCCTTGAAATCTCACCAAAAGTCTCAGATTTGTGGTTTTGGAAAGGGATCTTAAAACAAAGGGATCTGTTGAAAAGTAGTGTTTGCCACCAAATAAACAATGTCACCAACACTAGAGTCTGGAGAGACCTTTAGATACCAACTCAAAATACCTAATTTCTTCCCATCCCTTAGTCTCAATCTATTCACAAAGATCCATGTTTACTTGTATCTGAAATGACCCTAGAGGACCCTAGAAGACGAAACACTCTACTACTTCAAGCTCTCTTTCATCAGAACACAGTGAATGAAATCCATCCTACTAGCCTAAAACAACTTCCATTCGAGAGGGGATAAGGCGATCTGGACTTTAAATGCTTTAGGGATCTTCTAAGTGAAGTCTGCACATGCATCAATCACTTTGACCTCTAACCAACATCAATCTCCAATAGCTCTTGCAATGTGGAAAAAAGTCTGGAAAATCAAAATTTAGGATAGATTATAACTGTTCACTTGGAAAATCTTGAACAATATCCTTCCCACTAAGTCCTTAATGAAAAATTGCATTCCTATGAATGATTGTCAATTAAACTGCCCTATATGTGATTTCTAAGAAGAAACCCTCACCCACCTATTCCTAAACTGTGCATTCTCTAGAGTACTGTGGAGACAATCCCCTTGGCCCATAGACATCTCTTGTTTTGCTCCCAGTGAGCTTACAAACTGGATAAAGTGCTTACTTACACCCTCAAATTCCCTCAGCATACCCTCTCTAGAAAAACACTAGTTTCAAATCTTTGCCATACTATTCATGGATAATATCTGGTTTCTAAGAAATAAAATTTTGCATGAGTGCTTTAATCCTACATTGGACATATTTGTTGATGGGGTCCTAACGAATTTTAAGGAATATTGTAATGCTTGGGGCAATAAATAGCTGAACAACCCTATGAGTTGGAAGGTTATACCAAAAGGTCATTATTTGCTAACACTTGATATAGCAGTGAGACACATGAAGTACTACTTCAGCGGTTTGCAAGTGAGAGGATGACTATGGTATTTGTAATAACTAGCTTCATAAAGAGTCAAAACTCAAACCAGGGAGAAGCCACTACTTTGTACACATGCATCAAGGAAGCAAAGCCTCAGCTTATTAGGAAAATTACAATCAGTGGAGACTCCCAAATGTTTATAAATGCAATTGAGGAACCAGAGAGATCTACTCACCGGATAATTGAGCCTACAATTAGAGACATAAGAATACTCTTATAATCTTTTGAAAGTTGGAGCCTTCGGAAAATAAATCAAGACCACAATCGATGTGCGCATTCCATTGCGCAATGGGCGGCTTCCAGTTGTATATATGGAAGCATTTATCTCATTTCTATCCCTTCAGCTTGTTTGTTAGACTTTCATAGTGGAAAAAATCCACCTTAAATAGTCTGTAACTAATGCAGCTAAACTGCAAACTGCTACTATTCCCTTTCTCTGCAAGATCTTGAATTAAAAAATAAAAAAAAAATAAAAAAGTACTTTCTTACAATTAACATATATAGAGTACACCCAACATTAATTTTTGAAATTTTTATATCCAAAAACATCTAAAGTACAGTACGCGGCCAGACAACAATATGAACTGATGTTCTCACTTGCTTGATTAATACAATGCTGAAAAAAAAAAAAAAAACAAAAACTGCTTTTAGCCACAAATAAATCTATAAACTGAAATTATTTGCCGTGGTACGTTAGCATAGCTTGTTTCACACACACATATATGTATCATGTATATTTCACTAGTTGACTCTTTTACAATCCAACCTAATCTCTCCATTGTTTCCGGTAAGGGGCCTTATATTTCCCATGTTGATCATGGACTGAACAAAGCTGTCAAAGAAGTCACTCTGACTATTAGCAAAACGATTGACAATGGCAACCGTATCAGCCCCACTTGTTGAGAACAGCTCTTGATCAGTCTGGAGAAGCCCTTGTTTGTTCTGAAGGTTTGTGAAGTAGTCATTATCAAAGTCATCTGGAGAGGATCGGTCAACATTGGTTAGTGTATCATTCGACCCACCTTGAGGACATGTTTGCCGAAGCGTTTCCAGGTATGTTTTGTCCAGGTCACGGTCCGGGTTCCCACTGCCATTGAAGTCATAAAGGNCGCGCCTGCAAAATGAGAATGCTGATTAAAAAGATGATGAAAAATGTTCACAGTATATACGTAGGTTGTATATATGTATGTAGTTTCGTTTTAGTTACCAGATAAAGCAACAAGATCAGTAGAATCAAGTCCGACATTATTAAACTTTTCAGTAATCTGTTCAAGGGTTTCGAGAGCATTTGGAAGGGCACCAATAACTCCTGCTTGGTTCGCGGTCCTGCTATCTCTTCTTCCCAATTGAACTTGCCATGTGGGGCCTCCAGCCTGCAACATGTACTAAATACTATTATTCACTTGTGTTGGCCGGGGGCGTAATTAAGGAAATACAATATATATTCATTTCTAGATCGCGTGCAGCGTACGTGTGGATTCTTTTGTTTACCTCATTATTATTTAGAAAAATGCAATAATTAATTAAGAGTAATACTAGATATAGTTTTAAGTGTGAAAAAGGCTCACGTACTTAATTTAAAAAAAAGTAGAGTTCGCCATTAAAAATTATTTTTTTATATATATAAATCATGATAGATTTATCCACTTTTTTTTTAAAGGAGTTTGCGAGTTTGCATATTCTAGGACTGCAAGTATCATTTCTCATTAATTAATGCAATTACATTGAGTACTAGTACTACTGATCATATAGAAATAATTTTATTTTTATTTTTACATTGTACGTACCATATATATGCATGCATACTATCTTTTGGGAATTTTTTTTTGTAATTCTGTATTTGTCTCGAGACAGCTTATAGTACTAATTCGCATATAATTTCTATGATTGACTAAGTTAATTTAGGCGTAGTTAGGCCCAGAGAATTAAAAGATCATATGAAGTAAAAGAAATGCTAACAAAGATGTTATTAATTATCAGAAAAGAAATTGACTAACAATATCGTACGTTATTTTACGTTTATAAATGTTTGACAAGTAGTGGCGTACGTTGATATGATCTCTTCAAAGACATATATATTATATATAGCTTGTGACGTCAATTATTAAATTAATGGATGAGCACATGATCATATATAAGTTTTGTCCAAACATCGTGTGGCCAACAAATTAATTAACCAAATGTCATCATGCATGAATGCATGTTTGTGTCCAGTCGGTTGACCTGTTTGAGTTTTGAAACATTTTGCGGCCAATAAGATTTTATTGATAATCATTATATATATATATATATAGAAGTACTAGAAACTGATTATTAAGGTCATAGACAGTACTAATGATAGAAATTAATTTGTTTATTAAGAGTTCAGAATTATGATATATAGTATTATCACGTTTTCGGAGACTAAATTAATTAATGCATATATTTTAATTCTACCAAGAAAGGGTTCTTTATCTATATTATATATATGATGAATTAGTTGAGAATTAGTGAATAATTACGTACCAAAGAAACCAATATCTGAGAAGAAATGGCTAAAATATCTGCGCAGGAAACTACACCAGGGCAAACATTCTCTAAGGCTGTTTTGATTTCATCAACGACTCCAAATCNTGAGTACTAGTACTACTGATCATATAGAAATAATTTTATTTTTATTTTTACATTGTACGTACCATATATATGCATGCATACTATCTTTTGGGAATTTTTTTTTGTAATTCTGTATTTGTCTCGAGACAGCTTATAGTACTAATTCGCATATAATTTCTATGATTGACTAAGTTAATTTAGGCGTAGTTAGGCCCAGAGAATTAAAAGATCATATGAAGTAAAAGAAATGCTAACAAAGATGTTATTAATTATCAGAAAAGAAATTGACTAACAATATCGTACGTTATTTTACGTTTATAAATGTTTGACAAGTAGTGGCGTACGTTGATATGATCTCTTCAAAGACATATATATTATATATAGCTTGTGACGTCAATTATTAAATTAATGGATGAGCACATGATCATATATAAGTTTTGTCCAAACATCGTGTGGCCAACAAATTAATTAACCAAATGTCATCATGCATGAATGCATGTTTGTGTCCAGTCGGTTGACCTGTTTGAGTTTTGAAACATTTTGCGGCCAATAAGATTTTATTGATAATCATTATATATATATATATATAGAAGTACTAGAAACTGATTATTAAGGTCATAGACAGTACTAATGATAGAAATTAATTTGTTTATTAAGAGTTCAGAATTATGATATATAGTATTATCACGTTTTCGGAGACTAAATTAATTAATGCATATATTTTAATTCTACCAAGAAAGGGTTCTTTATCTATATTATATATATGATGAATTAGTTGAGAATTAGTGAATAATTACGTACCAAAGAAACCAATATCTGAGAAGAAATGGCTAAAATATCTGCGCAGGAAACTACACCAGGGCAAACATTCTCTAAGGCTGTTTTGATTTCATCAACGACTCCAAATCCATCAACTGAGCCAGCATTAGGCCCTGCACTTTTCTCGCTCTCTATGCCATCTGCGTCATCTAGCAATATGGAGCCATCGCAACCCTACATATAACGTACACCCAACATATACATGCAGCTAATTAATTAATAGTCATCAGATCATCATCTTTCTGATATATATTGTATTTAAGGAAGATAAAAAAAAGAAAATCATTAAGAAAAATCTCTAGCTATTTCTGTCAAAATTGTATATATGCAGGTTGACATGCATGCATGCAGTTCTCGAGAGTTTTTGAACTCATGCTCATGGTGATTATCAAAGCCATTAATACAGGGAATGGAGAAATGATCACTTACATCAACAAAGCAGTCGTGGAAATGAAGGCGGATGAGCTTTGCACCAATTCTGACATCGTTTTGTGCAGCTCGCTCCACCACACCACGAACAACACTTGACACATTCGAACAAGTGCTATCGTAAAAGCTAGCACTCAGTTGAGCATTTGACCTCGAAAACATGATCATGATTAACAAACTGGCAAAAAGAATTGCCAATTTAACTAAAGACGACGACATACTAATTCCTAGGCTTTTGTTTTCGATCTGCAGAGAAAACGAACTCCCTGTACTGCAGATTGTTTATTCAAAATTTCAAGCGTACTTGCTGTGAAATGGGATGATCGATCGATGGATTTAGTCGTAGTTATAACGTGCATTGCAACCCTTTATAAAGGGATCACAGTACTACTGAGTCGTGCGTGGTAGATGAGTGGCGGGTGACGTACGGGACAGCCTAATAATTAAAACCGTGTTTTTTTATCCTCATTAATTAAGGAACCGACTTGAAAAGTCATCCTTCATACAGCTCTTAATTAAATGTGAATGAAAATATTCCGATTGTGTGGGCTGAAAGCTTCTTCTTTTATTTCTTATTTATTTATTTTTGAATAATATACAGCTTTGAAAAACGCTAATGGTGCTTAAAAACAATTTATAAATAAAACCTACTTTTTCACATCAGCTATTGATATTCAGAAAATTAAGAAATTTAAAATTCAAAACATGCATTTCAAAAAAAAATTCATGACAAAATAAATTTTGTAAATAAAATTATAAGTATATGTAGCACTACTCATTATATATAGTCTTTTTAAGGATTAAGTGGATCTTCTATGAATGTAAAAAATTTAGAGACAAATATTTATTTTTTGATCATTTATAAATTATCCAATATTATATAACTAGCTAGTTACAGTAAAGGTTGGTCAACGAACCTCCGATCGATCAACCGACTGTTAAGACCCATTCCATGCACGAGTACAAAACTAATTGATTAGTACAAGTATTCAGGAAGAAATTTCTATGAACCAGGGGAAGCTAGCTAGGTAGACGTGGTACAATACATTTATATATTATATATATATATATATATGACCTACGTACAACTGATCTAAAGATAAAATAAAATAACAGCGTACGTAAAACAATATTTAACTAGCTAGGTCGCTTTTGATCATTCAAATATCTAACTATTAACTAATTAACTATAGCCCTTTTTAATTAAGAATGAAAATTCTTATAATTTCAAAGCCTGCGGTGTGGAACAGGATATGCTGTTCATACCGCGTGCTGACATGACAAAATTAATCTTAAACTTCTATTACAACCCAAATATTATCATGTAAGCGGTATGCATGGGATGCATGCATGTGTCCTCCACGTCGGTTTGTAAGTATATACGTACTAGAGTTCTTTCAAAATATCACATGCATATATAAATGTGGGTACGTATAATATGACTAGTTTGGGACATGCGTCAGTGCCACATGATCATCAAGCTTAATTGTATTGAGACGATTAGATCACTTATAGCTAGATCAAGTAGTACTAGCGAGTATGGAGCCCTATTAACAACGTGTAGTTTTTTTTTTTTTTTTTTTTTGTGTTGTTTAATTAATTAATGTACGTAATGTGTCTACATGTGTGTGTATATATAGCATCAGTACATGATGGTCGTCACACGGGCTTTGACGAATTCATATAGGGTCAGATCAGATTTGAGTAGGGTATAATATGTTGAGTAGATCAGCCACAAGTTAAATTTCAACCGATCATGGAATATTGTCAAACTAGTGCGATGAAGATCATGGAATATTCTCTTCAAATGTGGCGGGAATAATTGTACGTTCAAATAATTAAGGGATTAATCCTCATATATACATATATATATATATATACACACACACTACGATCACCCAATTCTAGAACGATTAGATCATCTGGAACGCGCGATTAGACTTGGCCAACTTTGTACACGGAAGTCTTGTTTGTCGACACACGACATAATTTGAGAAATTAAAGTAGTTACTCAAGTGTGTATGTATTTATATCATTCTTTCCTAAAAGACTATTCGTAGTCTATATATATATATATAAATATATATATATATATATTTATATATATAGACTACGATCACCCAATTCTAGAACGAATATTAGATCTGGAATGCGCGATCATTAGACTTGGCCAACTTTGTACACGGAAGTCTTGTTTGTCAGACGACATAATTTGAGAAAAGTAGTTACTCAATCAGTGTGTATGTATTTATATAATTTTTTCCTAAAATAATATTTCTATCAATTCATGCTAATTAAGTCTGGTGCTGCCTCCACCACAAGAAAAAGAAGAAAGCTGAAAGAAAAGAGACATGATCAATTATTGATCTAGCTACGAGCATGCATGCATATGTCTACAATTGCATGCATATGGCCATCATCAAGCTGTCAACACTGTACCGAAGACGTTTCAATTTTACCTAATTGTGGTGTAAGAGAATATATAGGCTGTCTTGTGCATGGCTGATATGTTGCTTTATATAATATTTACAGATCAATTACAGAATGGTAAGACTAGCTGTACAAGAATTAACAAGGAAAGTGACAACTGGAACAAAATAAAAAAGCTATTTTCAGAGAGTGCGAGAATTTTATATGGACTAGTGCTAGAATAAGGGAGAGTGATCATAGCAGCAAATGGTGGAGAGGGATATCAGCAGTGAATTACGGATTGTGATCTTGTCTTTACATTTGGAAGCTGGGGATCAAAGAGCTAGGGGGCCCAGCTGATCATGACGATCAACCAATTGAGAAAACTTTTCGTCTATATATGGTTTTGATAGTCCGTACTTGTCGCTTAAAAGATAAGCAGTACTTATATACACTAGGAACCTAGATTTTCTTTACAGTAATTAAGTTGTACTTCAAATATATATATATAAATATAAATATATATATATATATATATAAATCGAGCTAGCGCCTACAAAATGGTTCTATCTGAAAAGGCCAGTTTTTCATATTTATTTCTTGTTGAAACCAGATTTTTATCCGGGTTCGGCCAAATTGCATGTAGAAGGTGATCATGATCATGGATCAAGTGTCTTATGATCACAACTACGAGAAAATGAGGGAAAATATGGAAAAGTAGATCACAAAATAGAAATTTACGTGGTTCAGCATGAGTTATGGTAACGGTCTACATCCACATAGAAAAAGAGGTGTTAAGTCATGCTGGTTAATTACCATGTCTATAGCTATGCTTCCTATTTAAAATTTCTCTCCTAAACTAAGGTATTTTAATTTACCTTGTCAATAGTGGCTCTTCCTACAATTCCTAGTTTCCTCGAACTTGTTTTCATCAATTATTTATTTGTTTTTATTTTGGTTCTACTATTCTGATCAACTTTCCATGCCAATAGGCCGGGACTCTAGCTGCCAATATTATTGGAACTTTGAAGTTTCAACCATAAGTAGATGGTTGCCTGTATTCATTTCGGCTTTGATTTTCAATAAATTCAAGATTTCGGCTGCTTTGACCTTGTCCTATCTTGCAATGTAATTGCAAACAAGTATAATATATTTTCTTCAGTTTTGAATGGGACAAAAGCTGATCATGCTCGATCGGAAACATCTAATTAAGGCCTTGGATATCTAATAAACTTTGGTGCAATGTAAGAGCCCGCATTTGCTAACCGGCAACATAATTAAGCACCTTATGTGATCATTTCTCGTCTCCATTTCCATGGATTGTGACTGTCACTACAAAAAAACCGTGACTTTTCGGCATTTGAAAAACACCATTAACAACTGTTAAAATAAACGCTGCTAATTGATTAAAGACATTTATTTACCAGTGTAACCAAACACTATTAGTGGGTGGTCACTATTTACTCGTTTCGGCATTTGCCCAAATGCTGGCAGTTGAAAAACCCATTATAAGCAATTTTGTACAAACTAACGCGTTTATCTAAATGCCATCACTAGTATGTTGCCGCCACATTGTATAAATTAACGGTATTTATCTAAATAATAGAGTATTCCAATAGTGCAAGAAGGTTCTTACCTTGAATTTCTCATCTCCAATAAATGACTTCAAGATCTAGACATAGGAAAAAAACATAGCCAAATCAAGTTAAAGAAATAAGGAATATGCAAAAAATAATAGAGATATATTGGAGATATACCCTTGTAAGACTCAAATCAATAACCTCCTGACGTTGAGATTTATTCATCCTCATTAATAACATATGACTAGTAGAATTGTAAAATATGATAAAAATAAATTAGATAAAAAATAAGAATTATGAAATAAATAATATTTTATTATTATATAGAGTATAGTTAGAATCCAATGTGATTAGATTTTGAGTTGAATAAGCAAAAAATAAATTATGTGATATTTGACAAAGTTTGACTAATGGGATAGCCAACCTAATAATTACAATGTGAAGGGAGAGAAAATAAGGAGGCGGAAGTTCCCTTGAAATGGAGAAGAAACTCATTTTATATAAAAAGTCACCCATTGTTGGTACGGTCATAAATGTCTCATCCCCTCCCCTCTTAATTTGCAGCGTGTAGACTACAAAGGGTACTATTGCTAGAGTTTTGCAATATATATCCCATTCCCAGCATTTTCTGGATAATTTTTTCCTTCGGAATTTATCAGGGTAAGATTGCATCCCCTGGCCTACGCATGATGCAAAGGAATTCCATTGAAACTAACTAATTAGATGCATGATGTGTTGACTATAAGGCTTCCAAACCTCTTTCTAGAACCAGAACTTCGTGGAGTCGTAGAGGCTTCCTAAAACTGTTTTATGATGATGCTTGCTGCATGTGACATGCATCCTCGGCAAGTGCAAATAATATATTACCATAAAATTAGATATATATACTACATGCATGCAGCATCAATTACGTGGTGCATGGAATGAGATCATCCATCATCTAATAATACATCTATATGTAAAAAAAATATATACTCAATGCAAATCGATCTAATTACGTGAACGATGGATTTGTAAACTGAAGGCAAGGCCGGTTTAGGTGGAAGGTATAAGCTAGCTGCAAGGACCACGTGTATATGGCGATATTATTCAAGCGCAAAGCTGAAATCCACGCGATCATTAATGGTGATACTGCATTTCGTCTGTTTGCCGCATGGCGTTAGAGATCATCACGTACGGAGTGGATCGAGGTAATTACAAATTAAAAGAAGTGATGTCATGAGTTCAACAAATCGGCCACAACGTACGTCATGTGTGAGTACTGCAAGTGCAAGCTAGCACAAGACATGCGTAGTTTGATTCTGACCAGATCATTTGTGCAGATATGAAAATTATCGAGAATAAGCCTCGTACCAAAAGCTTTTTGATAAAGAAATAAGGACAAAAAAGAGCTAGCCCGGAACAACAGCAAATATGGATGATTTCTCGGAGTGAGACGATGTGCATGCATGGGATCTGTGGAATAGATTAATCGATGATCACCACCTTATGTGGCTATATATGCCTCTTTTTTTGTTCGTTTAAATTGATATATATTTGCTCATGTGTCGTGAGCTCTGCATGTGCGTTTGCTGCAGCTTTTAACATTTGCGATAATAGTTAGTTTGATGTAATTATGGGTTGCTATATGCCTCGATCATGATATCAATACGTACATTTATACACACAAAAACACACCTGACATGTACACTTGTGCTAAAAAGATTATGTGCAAGCCTGGCCGATTAATAATGTCACAAGCACCATGCAGTACTGTGGGTATATATATAGAACCTGCTTAATAAATTGGTTGTGAATTCCGGAATCATCATGGATCTAGATATTCAAGCCTAGCTTACTCCACACCTCACGTCAAGTTAGTGTAACTACCATTCATGCAAGCCCAGTACTAGATAGTCCCAAGCCTAAAATACTTCGTAAACGAAAAGCTTATAAATTGGATAATGCTAGAGCTGTTGAGAGTTTGGACCTTCCAAATTCAACCCCAGGAATATCCACCCTTTGCAAGAATATCAAGAAAAAACAAAGAAATAACAACATAAGAATTTAAGTGAAAAACATCCAAAACAGGAGAAAAACCACCAGATCCAGAGAAGAAAATATATAACTATGTGAAAAATTATTACGTACAATCACAAAATTTTTTCTCATCCCAAATGACACCCACAAAGCTTCCCCACTAACAAAATTTTAACTCTCACATCTTCCCATTTTACAAGAAAAGGCCAACATATGATTAATTTTACTAGAGTTACAAGTTACTAATTAAACTTATAACTTGATGTGTCTAAGTACTAAGGAAACTAAGCCCTATTATATAGGCCATGAGCCTTGCCTCTTCCTTCACTCCCTGCCCATGTGGGATTGAAGCCAAGGAGCAAATCCAACAAGAGCCACCGTTGGGAGCTCCTGCTAGGCTCGAGCATGTATTTTTTTTTAATTTTTTTATATAGGTTTTTTTAACACTTAAAAATTTTTAAAATAAAAAAATAATTCACAACATCATTAATAAGCATTTCCTTAATCTTGAAGTAAAATAAAAAATAAAATAATCCCAACAGGAGCCCCCAGTGGGAGCTTCCAACATGAAGACTAATATTTTTTTTTTTCGTGATTAAGGAAGTGTCTTTTAATGATATTGTAAATTTTATTTTATTGTTTAAAAAAAATTTTAAAATTTTAAAAATGTTAGAAAAATCTATATAAAAAAAGAACTAAAAAAAAAAAAAAAAACACATGTCAGAGCCTAGTGGAAGCGCGGTGGCTTGCCATTATTCTTTTAATAATTGATTGTTCAGAATTTTCAAGAGAAACATTTGAATTTCTAGAGAGTCAAGGTACTTAAGTTCTACTACTATTATATATATATAATTTTGAAATTTAGTTATTTTATTAAATTGACTAGTAGTTAAACACACACATATAATATATATATATATATATATATTTATATAATATATGTTCGATGAACTTAATTGGTCAGAAACTTTGAATAAAGATAGTACTACTTTTTGGTACACATGATGCATTTGACAAGTACTACTACTGATCATGCACGAGTTTTTGACAAAACAGGGCAGGCAATAGTTATTTTATTGGAATCAAATATCTGAATTAGTCATGCACGTTTCATTTTTCCACTTATCTCAGTTTCTAAATTAAGCATCAAATGTGGCTAGCTAGCAGCTTGCTTCATCATGTTCATCGATCTGAAGCTTCCCATACAATTAATTATTAGTACCACTGATCGTGACTTAATTAAAATCCTTTAAAACATACTATATATATATATATATATAGATCAGATGATACAAAATAAAGCATCGGATTTGGAGGACTTTAATTTATCGATGATCCCTCGTTACTAATTTCCAAATTAGGCATGGCGCAGTACTAGTAGATCATTATGTTGACAGAAAACATTAATATAACAGTAGAATATGCCTCTCGATCCCATGAAACTCTATCCCTACGTACTAAAAGAATTTGGAAGCTGCATGAAGGAGGAAGCTAGCTAGCTAGGCGTGTACGTATAGACGTCCGACATTATATATATCATTTCTCAACAATCAAACTATTAGATCTCGTTAAAATGGTAAGTTGAGATAAAATTTAGAAATTGAATAAATTATTATTATAATATTATTTTTTAATATTATTATTATTTTAAAATTTGAAAAAGTTAAATTATTTATTAATTTTATATAAAAATTTATAAAAATTATAATAATGAGATAAGATAAAACATTTTAGACCAAAAGTACAAACGCGGTTGAGTAGTAATAATTTCCATTAATTAATCCCAAGCCGAGAGCTTTCCGAGAGTACCTTCCTCATGCATGCCAAGCTAGCCTTTGATCACCAAGCTGCTAGGCGCTGTGGGATGCCAAGTCAGGAAGTAATCATATTAGTAATTACTAATATGATTTGAATATTCGCCGATGTGTATAATGGCGAGCAGTAGTCCTCCCTAGCTAGGTTTTTAAGGGATAATAAGAAATTACTAATTTTATTTAAGCAAGCATACATGCAAGCATGCACGCAGGCCGGAGTACTTCACCTGGCCACCTCGAAGGCCATGCACTTCGAAGGCCTCTGATCGCTGCAGCTAGCTAGCTAGGGGTCCCAATTACGAACGACCAGATCACTGCATATTAATTCATTTTAGCTGGATTCTGTTAAACCTAATTAAGCCGGCCTGTTACATGACTAATTGATTGGTTAATTTATATATATATATAATTTATCAACTGGATAATTATATATATATAATACTCGTACGACGTTAATATATCATTCATAAGGAATTATTTTAATTGGAAACGATACATGATGGTGATGATCTGCCCACAAAGCAATATAATATCATATAGCAATTAATTAAGTACTAGCGCTACTTCCTTGTTTTCCAAGAAAGAGATATGATAGAGAAAGGGCAGTCTGCATGTTCTTATATATCAAGCGGCGGAAAAAACACATGCAGTACTTATATATTATATAGTAACATATAATATAAATCTTTGGTCTTTATATAAGTATGCAATCACGGGCATTACATTAATTTATCCTCCAGTACCGAAGGATCAGACAAACCCAAAGCGAGCTAGCTAGCACACAGACCTCACATCACGCACAAATTAAAAAGATACTACAATTTAATTAATCGATCATACCTCGATCGATCGGCCTTGCGGATTCAATGGATTTTTTTGTATAATTTATTAAAATATCCTTAATTTAATTTAAGATAGCTTGATAGATATCATGATAGATATATAGTTTCGTGACATGATGATATTTCAGTAGTTGACCCTTCTACAATTTGACCTGATTTCTCCATCGTCTCCCATCAGGGGGCTTATATTTCCCAGTTTTATCATTGACCGAGCAAATCTCTCAAAGAAATCGCTCTGACTATTTGCAAAACGGTCGACAATGTCAATTGTGTCGGCCCCACTTGTTGAATACAGAACTTGATCGCTTGTAAGGATCCCTTTCTTGTTTTGGAGGAGTTTGAAGTATTCATTGTCAAAGCTGTCAGGAGTAGTGGGATCAAAGTTAGCAAGTGTACTGTTATCTCCACCGTCAGGACATCTCCGGCGAAGCGTTTTCAAGTATGTCTTGTCTATGGTAGGGTCTGGGACGCCAGTGTCGTTGAAATTGTAAAGGCGGTGACGGAAAAATATGCATTGCGAACGACCGAATGTATGTCCACCTGCAAATAAATTTAACAGCCATGCCTGCCCATGATCAAAACTTTGAATAATATCATGTTGTATTAATTTGGTAAAAATATTTTACAATTTATCTTTCTTTTTTCTTTCTTTTCTTTCTTTCTTTTTTTTTTTTTTTTTTTTAAATGGATAGATGACCATTAATTACCAGATAAAGCAACAAGATCAGTGGTGTCGAGTCCAAAACCATCAAACTTGCTTGTAAGATTCTTAAGGGAATCGAAAGGAGTTGGAATGAGATCATTAGCTCCTTGTCGGTTGGCAGTCCTACTATCTCTTCTTCCCAATGGAATTTCCCACGTCGGGCCTCCAGCCTACATATTAACAACTAATTTATATAATCTATATATATATATATATAATATTCTACCTTGCATATGAGCTTATCATATATAATATATATGATCACGTACGTATACTAGTAATTAAAGTGTACTTTAATTTAATTTCTGGCTAATTAGTTATTAAGATGATGATGGTCATAGAATTACCAAAGAAACCAAGATCTGAGAAGCAAGGGCTAAAATATCTGCACAAGAAACAACACCGGGGCAAACATTTTCTAATGCAGCTTTAACTTCATCGACGACTTCAAATCCAAGAGCTGAGTTGTTATTAGGAGGTGCCTCTTTCTCGCTCTCTATGCCATCTGCGTTGTCTAGCAAAATTGAACCATCGCAACCCTACACCCATTCATACCCTTGCAGTTAGATTAATATGCATGCATATATGTATATATGGTTACAAACTTCAAGGAAATGCCACATGATCGCCTATCATGTATAGCCAGCTTTTTCTCGGACTTTGTTTTTTTTTTTTTTTTTTTTGGGATTTAAGCTCGTAAAAGTTCTATATATAGGGTACTGATCATTCAAACCGAAGTTGGATTAAGCATTAAACGTCGATATTCCATCCATAAATTTACACATGGATCGACGTACGTACGTATACGTACTGATCATCATCAAAATTAATAAACGATATAATTATATAATAAATTATAACTTACATCGACAATACAATCGTGGAAATGGAGACGGATGATTTTGGCACCAATTCGGACGTCTTTTTGTGCAGCCTCCTCTACCACACCACGCACGACGCTCGACACATTCGGGCATCTGCTCTCATAAAACGTGGTACTCAATCGTCGTTGATCAGCATTAGACCATGAACACAAAAAACTACTGGCAGCAAGAGTACTAAATATTGCCAATTTAACTAAAAAAGAAGGCATAATATTAATCTTCTCTTCTTCTTTTTTCTCCGCTGATCTAGAAAACAAATAATTAGATAAAGAAAGGGAGAAATGATGAGCTCTAGCTAGCTCTTTTATATCGAAATGGAACTCATGATCAGAGATTGTTTGCTCATAACTACTACTGTATGCATGTCATGTGTTCTTAAGGTTACAATATGCAAGGTATGGATTTGCTCGAAACTAGAGGCACTAATAGCTTTATATATAGATATAGGCCGGAGAGGGATCATTAGCTTGCAATATTATATATATATATATTAGCTAGAAAATTCATATATTATTATAGAGTAATTGATCGATCATAAATATTAATTTGAATAATATTATATATATATATATATTAATCTGAATCATAACTATATATTTCGATCATCATGATGTGTGGTCGGCTGTCAGTTTGAATTAATCTTCTTTCGTTCTTCCCTTTTGTTGATGATTTATCTTGTTGCCTTTTTGCATATTATATAATGGGTGGACGTGAATCGTCAAGGCACTGATCTTTGATATTTAACGTAGTCAATCCGGAGTACTTAAAATTCAATGGAAAGAATTAAAAGCCATTAACGTGCTTTCATGCAATTAAGTAACAAACTAATCAAGTACAGACCAATTAAATAATTTGATCAAGAAATATTACTTGTAGCATGTCATAAGCTTAATTTCTAGATTACCCTCGATATTTTCAGCCTGCATTTAATGAATTAGTCAGAATAATAATAATTATTATTATTGATTCATGAGCTAGCAGCTTAAGATAATTTTGTTATCAGGAAATGGTCATGATAATCAGATTGGACGACGTCGACGTAGACTTAATTTATAATTATTATATATAGCTAGCTGCCAGCGTACGTGACTAGCTAATTATATAGTTCATGAATTGTTACGTACGTACGTACTTACGTGGCTGGCCACCTGCGGCCTATATATATATACAACAGTCATTATTTCGCATATATAATAATATAATTACTAATTTGACTAGTTAATTACATTATTTCCATTTTGAAAAGTTTCAACTATTTCTGTGCGTGATCGTGATCGTGATCTTGATTAAGGGCTCCCCCGTTTGGACATCCATCTAGAACCAATCTCATGTCATTTTATTTTCTTCTCAAATATCATTTAAATATTTAACAAAAATCGGCAGACTCTATGTATAAAACCTTACCATATTCAACAAAGAAATTGTCACTTTTTTAAAATAATACTAATAATATATGATCAAGAACAAGAGCTAGCAGCTTCATTGTATAATTATGAAAGCTAGGCGTTAAGGTTACTTCGAATTCATAATTTGTTTGTTGTGAACTCATCATGATGCACTTATTGATCATGAAGGTGTGAAATGCTTACCACGTGGGTGTAAAACTCCTGGGGAACTAATGAAAAGTAGAGAATTATGAACGTGACATGAAAAATAAAACAAAGAAAGAAAGAACGAATAGAAAAAAGACAACGGATCATGAAGCTGGGTATCGAGTGAAGCCAATATAGAACTAAGCAATTTCCATTATTTGTAATAAAGGTCAAGCCTAGACAGCTATAGTAAACGACTTTTTTTTCATAGTAGTGTTTATCCAGGATCCTGCCAAGAATCCGGTTTCAAAACTGGGCTAGGACCTGAAATGAAACCGATTTTTAAAATTTCGGAACCCAGGTTCCGGGTTAATTCACCCGATTTTTTTTTTTAAAATCAAAACCTACATGTTATGATTTTTTTTTTTTTTTTTTCTGAAAAAAATGTTGATGTAGCATTAATTCAAACTCTATTTATTTAATTTTTTAAATCAAAGCCTACATGCACTACAACACAATTGCTTTTTAGTGACGGTTGTGAATTTGTGACAGTCTCCAAACCGTCACTAAAAAGGCTTTTCTGTGACGGTTTCTGAAAACCGTCACTAAAGGCCGATGAGATTTTTTTTACGTTCCAACGTATGAGAAAATTACGTTCGAACGTTACATATACGTTCGAACATGTGGCTACTTACGTTCGAACGTGAAATGTTTTGGCGCCAACGTTCGAACCTTAGTAATTAATGTTCGAACGTTAATTGTAAATTTAAATTAAATATTACTCTAATTTAAAATTTATGTGGTTTTTATAATGCATAATTTGTATACAAGTCTAAAAAATTGACTTGTATATATTTATATATACACAATTTGTAAAATATAATTATATATTTATATATAAAAATCTATTTATGTTTATATATATAAATATAAATTTATGTATACATATATAAATATATATTTATGTATACATATATAAATATATATTTATGTATACATATATAAATATATATTTATGTATACATATATGAAGTACAGTGATTTAGTATTAAAGTTGAAAAATATAACATTAAAGAAGATTGAGAATTGAAATTAAAAAACTATAGAAGAAATATTGATGCATCTTTTGTTATAATTTTAAACTGCTCTGCATGAATGTTCGAACATAGAGAAACATACGTTAGAACGTTAAGATAAAACGTTCGGACGTGTATATTTTACGTTCGCACGTAAAATACATTTCGTTCAAACGTAGAACGTATAATATATTTCATTATTTTACGTTCGAACGTAATACATACACGTTCAGACATTTGGCTATATGTTCGAACGTATGTGTTTACGTGCGAACGTAAAGGATAGACGTCAAATTGTTGAAAGCATAAATAAATTTAAAAGCATTACGTTCGAACGTTAAATCTTATATGTTCGGACGTGGAAGGAAACGTTGGAACGTGAGAAATAAAACGTTAGAACGTTGAAGTCTATCGTTGAACATTTCTTGATTGATTTTTCAAAATATATTGATAATATATTAATTTATTAATGTATGTTATATATTATAATGTACTATAACATATAGCATACTATATCTAATATTATATTATAATATATAGGATATTATATTGTAAAATACATTATAGCCAAATGTAGTTCACTATATATTATATTTTCATTTAAAGTATTATGTTATCATAGTGTATATATATAGTATATGTACATATATAATATATATTTATATTATATAGGTTGTTGTTAGTTTTATTAATTATAGCCAAATGTTTATCATTATATAACTTTGTTTCCATTTAAAGGATTATGCTATTTGTAATATATATATAGTGTATGTACTTATATATATAATATATATATATATATACTATATATATATAGGTTGTTGTTAGTTTTATTAATTATAGCCAAATGTCTATCACTATATATTATGTTTCTATTTAAAGTATTAAGCTATCATAGTATATATATATATAATATATATAAGTTGTTGTTAGTTTTATTAATTATAACCAAATGTCTATCACTATATATTATGTTTCCATTTAAAGTATTATGCTATCATAATATATATATATAGTGTATGTACTTATATATAATATATATATACTATATATATAGGTTGTTGTTAGTTTTATTAATTATAACCAAATGTCTATCACTATATATTATGTTTCCATTTAAAGTATTATGCTATCATAGTATATATATAAGTGTATGTACCTATATATATATTTAAATATTTTAAAAAAATACTACTATCATAATACTTAAAATCACTTCCTTAATTATTATGTTGCAGATAAAATCAAAAATAAAAAAATGTTGTTGATAATAGTATATATATAACATGAATATTAAGTATAAGTATATATAAGTATATTATATTATATATTTTGTTACATGATATATCTCATTTTTCCTTATAAATGTATTGAGTTATTATAAGTTGGACTTTAATACCGGCAAACCTCCAGTGATGTATATATTGCTGGGAAAGTCCATTCAAGGTGATTTATAAGGTTTTTTCCAATGAAATTAATGAAGGGATTAGAGTGACTTTCCTTGTAGTGATATTATATATACTGTTATTTAGTGTATATAATATATTATGCAACTATAATATATAATAGTAATTACGAATATGTTATATAATATATATATTATATATATACTAGATTATTTTTTATTTTTAACTATTAATAATCAAGTTATATTTACGTTCTAACGTGCATTATTTACGTTCGAACGTGGAAAAATGTGGGCAGGAAATTTTCCGCTCAATTGTATCGTTCGAACGTTAAATCATATACGTTCGAACGTACGAAAATTGTTGGTGGAAAATTTCCCACTCAATTGTATCGTTCGAACGTTAAATCCTATACGTTCGAACGTACGAAAATTGTTGGCGGGAAATTGCCCGCTCAATTATCGTCTTCTATGCTGAGCATTCACGTTTGAACGTTTAAATTAAACGTTCGAACGTGAATGCTGAAAATTTGGGAGGCTGAAAGTAACGTTCGAACGTATAAATTAAACGTTCGAACGTGAATGCTGAAAATTTGGGAGACTGAAAGTAACGTTCAAACGTTTAATTTATACGTTCGAACGTGAATGTTAAAGTAACGTTCGAACGTTAATTCAAATGAAATCTTTTTTACATGAAAACATGCATGGGAGGAAGCAGAGTCATTTCTGCTTCTCCCGTGCACGAAATAGAAGAGAGAGAGAGAGGGTGAATGGTAAGCGAGGGTTAGAGAGAGAGAGTTCGACTGAGAGATGGTTAGAGAGAGTGTGTGAGTGAGAGAGGGTTAGAGTAAGAGAGAGTATTGTTATTGTTAGAAAGGGTTAGAGTGAGAGATCACATCTAAATTGTATAAGAAAGTGATTATTGAGGGTTACGATTTTGAAACTATTTTGGTAAGGAAAAATCATTCTTTCCATTATTTGCAATTTTATGATATTTTTCTTGTGTTTTATATATATATATGTCTCTAACAAGTTAGTAATTTTTTTATTTTTTTTAAGGAGACGGTTGTTTTGGCAAATTGAAAGCTTATTATTTGTAAGAGGATATTAAAAAGTGCTAGGTATATTTCTAAACTTTAGTTATATATGTTTATGGCTTGAGTTTGAGGAATATTGTGAAAATGGATAATATGGATTAGAAATATCATGATTATTGTTTATGAATTTTGTAAATATTTTGTGAATTTATAGTGTTTATTAAGGAATTAATATGTTTAGAAACATTGTTGTGGAAATATTATTATGTTTAGATAAATGGTGTGGAAATATTGTGATAATGTTGTGATATGGATTTTAAATATTGTGATTATTGTTTATTAAATATATTTATATTTTGTGAGTTTATGGTGTTTATTGATGAGCATTAATATATTTAGAAACATTGTTGTGGAAATATTGTAAAAATATTATGATATGGATTAAAAATGTTGTGATTATTGTTTATGAATTTTGTTAATATTTTATGAGTTTATAGTGTTTATTGATGAATTAATATGTTTATAAACATTATTGTGAGAATATTGTTATATTTAGATAATTTTGTTGTGAAAATATTGTGATAATGTTGTGATATGGATTTGAAATATTGTGATTATTGTTTATTAAGTATATTTATATTTTGTGAGTTTATGATGTTTATTGATGAGCATTAATATGTTTAGAAACATTGTTGTGGAAATATTGTTATGTTTAGGTAACTTTGTTGTGAAAAAATTGTGAAAATGTTGTGATATGGAATGTGAAATATTATAATTATTGTTTATTAGGTGTATTTATATTTTGTGAGTTTATGATGTTTATTGATGAGTATTAATAGAAACATTGTTGTGGAAATATTGTAAAAATATTGTGATATGGATTATAAATGTTATGATTATTATTTATAAATTTTGTTAATATTTTGTGAGTTTATGGTGTTATTAATGAATTAATATGCTTAGAAATATTATTGTGGGAATATTGTTATGTTTAGATAATTTTGTTATGAAAATATTGTTATATGGATTTGAAATATTGTGATTATTATTTATTAAATATATTTATATTTTATGAGTTTATGATATTTATTGATGAGCATTAATATATTTAGAGACATTGTTGTGAAAATATTGTTATATTTAAATTACTTTGTTGTGAAAATATTGTGAAAATGTTGTGATATGGATTGTAAAATATAGTGATTATTTTTTATTAAATATATTTATATTTTGTAAGTTTATGGTGTTTATTGATGAGCATTAATATGTTTAGATATATTATTGAGGAAATATTGTTATGTTTATATAACTTTGTTGTCGAAATGTTGTGAAAATGTTGTGATATGGATTGTGAAATATTGTGATTATTGTTTATTAAGTGTATTTATATTTTATGAGTTTATGGTATTTGTTGATGAGTATTAATATGTTTTGAAATATTGTTATAGTAATATTGTAAAAATGTTATGGTATGGATTATAAATGTTGTGATTATTGTTTATGAATTTTATGAATATTTTGTGAGTTTATGGTGTTTATTGATGAATTAACATGCTTAAAAACATGTTAATATGATAAATTAATAGAGTTCAAGTCCCTCTTAGTGCAAAAGTCTCATTTAGAGACGCGTTTGCAGGCCCAATAGAGAGACCAGGAGGAAAGAATTCGCAATGAAGTCCAAAAGCAAGTACAACGGGAGATGATGGTGCAAATAGAGGATGTTATGTTATTGCAACAACAATGGTGTGGGCGAGGAAAAAAGAAATGTATTATCTCAATTTTATTCATGTATATAACTTTTAGTATTTCATTTTAAAAGTTTATAACACATTATTAGTTGTAAAATATTTATGGTATGTAATATGATACAATTTGTATATTTTTTAATTTTATGAAATTAATATTTCTGATCTGTACGTTCGAATCTAAATAAAAAACGTTCGAACATTATTTCACATTCGAACAAATGTTCGAACGTAATTACACAAAATTACTACGTAACGTTGGAACGTACTTGTAAACGTTCGAACGTACTCACCCCCAAACGAACAAAGCGTTTGAACAAACATTCGAACGTTATACTCATTACGTTTGAACATTGTTGCATTAGTGTTCAAACGAAAATTCAAACGTTTAATGCAGTTAACGTTCGGATGTAAATATGATACGTTCGAACAATAATCAACGAACGTCAAATTCAGTCATTCGAATGTCAACTGCTTGGGTTGGCGTTCGGATGTAACTATTTACGTTTGAACGTTACTTTCTGTGACAGTTTTGAACCGTCACAAAAAGCAGAACGTTCGAACGTTCTTCCGAACGAAACAGCTCCAACCGTCACTAAAAATACTTTTAGTGACGGTTCAACAGTAAAGCGTCACCAATGTTTTCTGTGACGCACATTAGGTGACAGTCGTGGTGACGGTTTCAAACCGTCACCAAATGTCTTTAGTGACGTTTTGATTATTTTTTGTGACGATTTTTTCTGTCACAAAAGACTATTTGTGTTGTAGTGATGTTCCTTGACCATCGATAAAAAGCTACATAGAGAAGAGATTGAAAAAAAAAACTATAAAATAGATGATTCATTAGACATAATATACATTTTCTTTTTGAGTTTCTGTCCATTTAGTTGCTAGAAATGAATAAAAAAAAAAAAAACGACATAAAAAATTCAAACGAAAAAAAAAAAAAAAAAAAAAAAAAAAAAAAA
>QEOT01005031.1:30514-77342 GCA_003123785.1 Pterocarya stenoptera
GGGAGGGAAGAGGAGCTGAGGCTCCCCCCCTCCCCCTGGTGAACCTAGATTCGGAAGCTTTTTTTTTTCTAAAGAGATGTGAGAGCTTCTCTCTCTAGATGTTCTAAGAGGGATTCTATAGGGGTGAAAAAAATGGGACGGACTTAATTGAATTTTAGTGTGATCTCAGTAGTCCCACTGTATATGGACAAGTATATAGTCTATATTGAGGAGCAATGCTACATACAGTCTCCATTTGGGAACTGCAATGTAAGTCTAGGCAATTTTATTTTTAAAATTTTTTAAAATTACAAAAATAACCCTCCTAAAATGATATTTTTTTCTCATTTAATAAGTGGTCTGCACATACAGTTCCCAAGTGGGAACTGTAAATAAAATTTCTCTATATTAAGGTAGTGGTCCGTACAAATAATAATAAATGTGAGTCTTATAATCTCTCTAACATGATCGTACGTACTTACGTGTCTACGAAGACTCGAATATTTAATAATCTCACATCTGCCAAATTACATGATGAGAATGAGTCTCTTACCACTAACAAATTGATGTCTTATTCAAATAAAGTCATATTCTAATTAAGGAAGTCGCCACTTTCGACCTTGCCATTGATCATATTTGATCATCTCCTGCACGCAAATCGAGTAAATATTATTTCAACATACTGTTGTGTAACACTTCACACACACATGTTAGGGAATAAAAAAAGATTTCTCACTTAGAGGGTGAGGGCCTCCAAGTTCAGACTAGAGAAAGAAGAAGAGAGAATTGAGGGAAATCACATGAATATCACTTTTTGCATAAAACTCAACAAATGATCATTTTGCCTATACATATAGTAGAGATATAATAGAAAGTGGTCGCAACTAATGGGATAATGATACATAAAATAGGGATATAATAGACAATACAAATATAAAGGCTGATAAAATCTTAAACTAATAAAAGTGTCTCTAATGGTAATTTCCACTACGTAAGTAATAAAGGCGCTGCTGCGTCCACGTCTTAGCTTCAAGTGCGTCCCACTTGCACGATCCAACGGCTACGAACCAACTCCATTCCACCAACTCATTTGACCAAGAGACTTCAGAACAGAACCATTTTAACTTCGTCTTGTTCCTTCTCGACTTCATCCAAAAACTCTACCTTTCCCTCCTCTCGCCTGCCGACTGTAACAATTCCTTACTGTTAGAACACCTTGCCTGCAAGGTAGGGATACTGATTTTTCAAACTCACATACGACTCCCTAGTGTCATCTTCCAGTCCTTGTCCTTTCCATCGTATCAGCACCTTCGTGCACTGCCTATTGTACTTCTTCACCATGCGACGGGCTATGGCTTCCTCTGGCTCTGGTTTCAAGGTTCTTGCGACATCAATGGCTGGTAGGGTTGCTAAAGGCGTGACCTTTGCCCTGATTTTCTTCTTCAGCTGGGACACATGGAACGTGGCATGGATCTTGGCAGATGGGGGTAGATCCAAATGGTGGGCTACGGAACTGACACTCTCCAGCACTTGAAATGGGTCATAGTACCTCGAAACTAACTTGAGGTCCCTCCTCTACGACATCGAAGTCTGTCTATATGGCTATAAATGAAGATAGACCCACTCCCCAACAGTAAACTCTCTTTCCGATCTCTTCAAGTCTGCATATTTCTTCATTCGCTCTTGAGCCCAATGTAGATTTAATTTGAGAGTCTTCATCATTTGTTCTCTGTTTTTTAACTCTTCATCAACTAACTCATTATTTGATGTACCTGGCATGTAACTCTTGAGGCGAGGTGGGGCATACTAGTACAGGGCTGCAAATGGAGACAACTTTGTGGAGGAGTACACATTGGTGTTGTACCACCGTTCAGCAAAGGAACACTTGGACCAGTTCCTTGGCTAATCTCCAGCAAAGCAGCAAAGGTGATTTTCCAAACTTTTGTTTAATGTTTATGATTGACCATCGGATTGTGGGTGGTAGGCTGTTGAGAATGACATCTATACTCCTTGTAATTTATAGAATTCCTTCCAGAAGTAATTGGTAAAGGTTGAGTCTCGGTCTGAAACTATGGTTAGAGGAAGGTCATGTAGTTTAAATATGTGTTTGAGGAAGAGTTGGGCTATGTGTTTGGCTGTGTATGGATGAGAAATGGGTGTGAAATGGCTGTATTTGGTGAGTCGGTCCACCACGACCCATAGGCTGTTATACCCTTGTGAAATGGGGAGGTCCTCAATAAAGTCTATGGTTATGTGTGACCATGGTTTGGATGGCAGGGGTAAAGGTTGTAGGAGTCCAGCAGGGTAATTGTTTTCATGTTTCACTCTTTGGCATAAGTCACATTCCCTCATAAACCTTTTTACATCCACCTTAAGTCCCACCTAGTAGAACTCCCTTGAGCCCTATGCATGTTTTTATCAAAACCAGCATGACCCCCCAAGGCACTGCTATGCACCAATTTTAAAAGAATCATCATTGGGTACATATATTTGGCATTTGTACAACAACATGCCATCTCTAAGAGTGTAGTGGGGTGGCAAGGGTTTGGAGACTAACTCCTGAAACTGCAGATCCTTCTCACAGGCCATTTTTAATTCAATCAACCAATCTACTGTAGGAAAAGATATTAAACAAAGTACAGCTTCCTCTAGTTCCACTTTTCTGGAAAGTGCATCCGCCACACGGTTCTCCTTCCCCTTTTTGTACTCGACAATAAAGTCGTAGCCCAATAGTTTAGTTACCATTTTTGCTGCACGAGGGTGCCAACCTTTTGGTCCAGTGGTATTTTAGGCTTTCTTGGTCAGTTTTGACGGTAAAGGACTAACCTAATAGGTAAGAACGCCACTTGTGCATTGCTGAAACAAGAGAAAACAGCTCATTCTCATATGTAGAGAGCCGTAATGCCTTTCCCTTCAGTTTTTTAGTGAAATAAGTAATAGGTCTGCCCCCTTGCATAAATATTGCTCCCACTGCTCCACCCGAGACATCACACTCGATAGTAAAAGGTTGGGAAAAATCCGATAAAGCCAAAATAGGTGGCTATGTAACTACTGCCTTTAGGTTTTCAAAAGCCTCCCGTGCCTCACTTGTCCATTCAAAATTGTTTTTTTCTAAGCATCTAAGTTAGAGGTGCTACTATTCCCCCATACTCACGAATAAACCTCTGGTAATACCCTATGAGGCCCAAAAAACCTCTCAGCCCCTTAACTGAATTTGGGAGTGGCCATTGCAGCATGGCTTTCAGTTTATCAGGGTCTACTCGAACCCTTTGGGCTGATATTAGGTGTCCCAAATAAGTGATTTCACAACAACCAAACCAACACTTTGATAATTTGGCAAAGAGTTGTTGTTGCTGCAAGGTTTCCAAGGTAATTTTTAAGTGTTACCCATGCTTCACCTCACTTCTGTTGTATATTAATATGTCATTAAAAAATACCAATATAAATTTATGGAGAAAAGGTTTAAACACCTCATTCACGAGGCTTTGAAAAGTTGAGGAGGGTGTTAGTTAGCCCAAAGGGCATAACTAAATATTCATAGTGCCCCTCTTGTGTCCGAAACATAGTTTTGGGCACATCCTCGGGCCTCGCTCAAATCTGGTGGTATCTAGAACACAGGTCTAGCTTAGAAATTTTTTTTAGAGCCATATAGTTCGTCGATAAGTTCTTCAACTACGGGGATAGATAACTTATCTTCGATTGTGACCTGATTAAGTGCCCTATATTTGACACACATGTGCCAAGTGTCGTCTGCTTTTTTGACCAGTAGCATAGGTGAGGAGAAAGGACTTTGACTTGGTCGTATTACCCCCGACTTGAGCAGCTCCTTCACTATCTTCTCAATTTCATCCTTTTGGAAATAAGGATATTGGTATGGACGGACTGACACTGGACCTACTTGGGGCAACAATGGAATTACATGATCATGTGTCCTAGGAGGGGGTAACCCCTTAGGTTTAGAAAAAACATCCGAATAGGCCTGTAATAATTCATGCACCAGCCCCATTTCTTGTAGTTGGTCATTATTTCTTGGTTCATGGAGTAATTGTAATAGTGCCCCTGGGTTTCCAACTTGTGCTTCTTATTTCTATCCCCTTCCTCATTGAGATGAGAAGCTGCCAAACCTTTAATTTCCACAGCCTGGTTGAGATGGGTGAACTTCATTGTGAGGTTCTCAAAGTTCCATAGGATAGAACCTAAGCTCCTCAACCATTGGATGCCTAGCACCATATCACACCCCACCAACACCAAAACATATATGCTATCAACAAACTGGTTCCTTGGATATTAAATCTAGTTTGCACACTTTCCCCTTCACTCAGGAGCTGCTCACCACTACCCACCCTCACCTTCACCTTCTTATCTCGATTAATAGGTAGCTGGCCCTTAAGCACTATAGCAGGATCAAGAAAATTGTGTGTGGAACCTGTATCAATTAAAATTGTAGCCCACTGTGATCCCACCTTCCCTTTGACCTCATAGTTTTTGGGTTAGATTCTATAGTAGAGAGGTCTAAGGTAGCAACTACCTGTTCCACTTCTAGTTTCTCCGCCATTTCCTTCTCACCACTATCTTCCCATACCTCCTCAGGGATATATAACTTCGATTTTTGACACTTATAGCCCGGACCCCACTTGGAGTCGCAATAATAACACAATCCTCTTTCACGTCTATCTTTCATTTGGTTTTGAATAATTTTGTGGACTGGTATTTGAGGCTTAATAGCCCCTTTGGGTGGTTCAAAGTGCATGGTAGGGGGTGTTTTTAAAATTCCAGGTTCACTAGAAGGTAGTATGGGGGTACGATGGTATCTCCTTACCAAGGCTACATTCTCCTCTTGCAATCTTGCAAGGCTATAAGCAGCTATGAGATTAGGAGGGTTAAACGTTCTAACCGATACCCAAATCTCGTCTTTAAGGCCATTGAGAAAGCAACTCAGTTTAAGAGGTTTTGTCAAGCCTCTAAGCCGATTGGACAGGTTTTCAAAACTAGCCTTACAATCATCAACTGAACTAGTTTGGCATAATTTAGTAAGTGATTCCATGGGATCATTGTAGGCACTAGGGCCAAAACGCACTGGCAAGGCACGAATGAAAGAATCCCAATCTGTGAAAGCTCCCATTTCCTCCATATTTTGAAACCATACTAATGCTTGTCCTTCCATATGAAAGGATGTTAATCTCAACTTATGCTGGGGTAAGGTGTTATGGAAGTTAGAAAAATGGTTTACCTTATAGATCCACCCATTAGGATCTTCCCCATGGAATGAGGGAAATTCCACTCGGACTGACCTCGACACTACATCTCCAAATGCTTCTCTGTGATTTTCTTTTTGTGGGTGAACAACTGAGGATGATTCTGGGTCCTCTTGATACTGACATTGAGAATTCTTTCATAGCTCCAGGGTCAAAGCCGCTAGTGGGTTACTGACTTCCCTACGCATGGCATACGCATGGCAGTCATCTTAGTTTCAAGAGTCTTGAACTGAGACTCCGAGCATTTCTTCAAATTGGACATCTCGGACTCCATGGCACGATATTGGGCATATGTGGTTTTCTTCAGGGCATTAAGCCCTTCTTGTATCTGATTATAACGAGTTCCTTCTGCCATTGATTAGAAATAATGATCGGTGACAATTGATGCCACTTATAACACTTCAGACACATAGGTTAGGAATAAAAAAAGGGTTTCTCACTTAGAGGGGGAGGGCCTCCAGGTTCAGACGAGAAGAAGAAGAAGAGAGAATTGAGGGAAATCAACTAAATATCACTTTTTGCATAAAACTCAACAAATCATCCTTCAACCTATACATACAGCAAAGGTATAACAAAAAGTGATCCCAACCAATGGGATAATGACACATAAAACAAGGATATAATAGACAATACAAATATAAAGGCTGATAAAATCGTAAACTAAAAAAATTGTCTCTGATGGTAATCAACGCTACATAAGTAATAAAGGTGCTACTGCGTCCACGTGTAAGCTTCGGGTGCTTCCCACTTGCATGATCCAACGGCTATGAACCAACTTCATTCCACCAACTCTTTTGACCAAGAGACTTCATAACAGAACCATTTCAACTTTGTCTTGTTCCTTCTCGACTTCACCCAAAAATTCTGCCTCTCCTTCCTCTCGCCCATAGACTGTAGCATGCTGATCATTCAACATTATGATCATGCGGCCTACGTCCGCCAACAAGTAAGAGCTCAAAGAGCTATATTTTGCTTTTATTTCTTGATTGTTTACTGTACAAATGACTCCAACTTACATGAGAATAAAGATAGATGATAATAATAAAAATATAGAGATAATATCACTCTAGGAGATATTCTAAGGAAAAATCTTCACGCATGTCATTCCGCAAATGCTCAAATAACAACAACCAATATTATCCTGCCACGTAAGCCACCCATAGAGAAAATAATAGGCCGCGGCACCCAGAATAATTTTGCTTTCGAAGTCTACCGACCCAGACGAAGGCAACTAGTGACCACTCCATCTAGAGCCTCCCTCTCTCCCATCCACCGCCAGGAACAGGCTCAGCAGAAGGAACGTAGACGACGGACCCAGACCTAGACCCAGACCCAGACCCAACCCACCCCGGTGCTCCTCTCTCCCATCCACCACCAGGAACATAGATGACGGAGTGAGAATCCGTCGACCCAGACGGAAGGCCACTCAACCTTTTATTTGTTGTCCACTTGTCATAATTAGTCTGTCTCATTTCCAGAAGGCTCAATTTCATAATTGAAGGAATTAAAGCCATCAATGATCTGTACGTAATTCCTTTGATCCAATACGCCCAAGTAATGGAGCTAGCTAGCGAAATGGGAAGTGAAGGAATTAAGAGATCAATTATTTTTGTTCTTATCATTTTTTTGTAATCGTTATTTTAGTTCAACACCATCCAAATTCCAAACGGCAGCGAAATGGTTGACTGTGGTGGGAAGAAAAAATCTTAGCTACTGAGAGTGGAGAAAGAAATCGGTGGGAGTAGCGGCTCATGAGAAAGAAATTCCAGATTTTTTTTTTTCTGCTAGAAATCTCCTGTGATGCAGCTCATTAAATTACTATGTGGAGTGCTTCCGTGTCCATATGCTATTGGTGTCCATTAATTCCAGGAGAACAATACATCTGCTCCAAGGTGGAACTCATATTCTAAACACAAGGGATAATAACAAATCTAATGACATGAAAGCATTCAAATCTATTATACTCTAACATCCGCCTCAAACTCAAGCTGGATCCAAATGCCTAGGTTTGGAAGTTAAGATTTCTCAAAAATTCTCATCTCATCTTAACTCATCATTATACTTTTTTCAAATTTCTATATAAAATATAATAAACAATTCAACTTTTTCAAATTTCAATACACTTTTTTCAAATCCCAATTCAACTTTTTCAAATTTCAAAACTAAAAAATAATATTTTAAACTCTAAAACAAAACACAAAATTCTCATCTCTCCCTCCAAACCTTTCAAAGTTATATGACTTGGTACGACAATACAAGTTAAAGGCATGAATATAACCTTTATATCCGTTGATTGATCTTTGAATAGGAGTAGTGAAGGTGCTAGAGTGCCGCGACATAATATGGTAAGACAGTTGCTAGTGATTGGATTATCAAAAGCCGATAAGGAACTAACAATAAGCCGAAAGAGTGGCACAATACTAACATAAATGGGCCTAATACATAAAATCATGTTACTAACTATAGGCTGAAAGACTCGACTACAAATGGGTTGAATACAGCATTGGTCCACTAACGGGACAAAAAATAGAATTAGGCCAGCAAAAAAATGGGCTTTGGGCTTCAACCTTGCATGCTCATAATAGGATAATTATGCCAAATTCTATGATTTGGTTATATAATTTAAACTATCTCATCTCATATAATTATTATAATTTTTTTAAATCATCATACAAAATATAATAAATAATTCAAATTTTTTAAATCTCAAAACAAAAATTATATTAAAAAATTATATTCTAACAATATTTTATTTAACTTTCAATTTTTATATGATCCCTTCTAATCTCATCTGTGTAATTAAACAAGGCATTGATAATGCAAGAAAGGCATTGATTTGATATAAAATATGGTTGAAATGATGTTGAGGATCCCATGAACAAGATGACACCAGATAAATATTTGAATATGAAAAGAGAAATGTCAGAATCGAGTCTGACTTAGCTTCATTTGTTTTCGCATATGAGATAAGATAAGTTGAGATAAAAGTTAAAAATTGAATAAAATATTGTTAAAATATTATTTTTAATATTATTTTTGTCTTGAAATTTGAAAAAGTTGAATTATTTATTTTATTTTGTGTGAAAATTTAATAAAGTTATAATTATTAAATTAGATGAGATGAGATGAGTTGAGAAGTTTTGTGAAAACAAAAGATGAAAGAAAAAGGGAAGAGAGAGAAAATAAAACAAAGAATTATTTGGTGGCCTGTTCAACATTACAATATGAAAAATGTTAATTGCATATACTTATAAAAAATTTACTTCTCCATGTGTTTATTAATTATTGATATGTTGGAAATTATGTAATTTGAAACTCAGAATTTTTTCAAAAGAAAATTGATAAAATGAGTCTTGTATATAAAAATGTAAGTAAAAATTATAAGTACATATAACACTACTCTTACAATATTATATATACCAATATTCACCACTTGGTAAGAGTCCAATGGCTTGATTTGCTCATATTTTCTTTATTATTTCAGTAAAAATAACTAGTACTTTTTATATAAAAATGGTATTTGAAGTCTTAACGTGTGCGAGCACCGCAATCTCTTTAAAAAAAAAGTGAGTAAATCCTAAAATTGTATATAACATTATTCATTTTTATAGAAGAATTGGGATAGATGAGAATAATAAGAATGTAAAGATCATGATATCACTGTATGTTATAATGGGTTGATTATAAATCAAGTCTTTTCTAGATGGAAAGGAAAATAACAAATCTAAAGATATTCTAAATTTGACACGTAATATTAATGCACATTTTATTACACAGAATGAGCAAGAAATGGAATTGTCAATCGAAAGTAGAGGAAAAGTATTTTAGCCACAAATAGATTGTATAAAAGTAATCTCACAAACTAATATGATTTAATGTAATTCGTCAGATTGTAAAGTTATACATCAAACTATATCAATTTGTGAATTATTTTTATGTAATTCTTTTGTGACTGAGTGGATGAGTGAAAATCAGCTGATATAAATATATATATATATATTTATATAAATTTAACTGTGGGATCGGGACAACGGACAGGGTTTCAATATTAGATCTCATGCATGGATTGCTTTCGTGATCTGGCAAACGAGACAGAGATCTCTCCAATTATAAGGTGCATGCGTAGAATTGAACAGATCGACAGGAATCAGAAAATGTGGGTTTGTCGATAAAGACCTACCACCAGCAACCCCGCATTAATGCACACCTCCCTTTGCTTTTTACGTATGCACCACATGCAATATTAGCTTGTGTGTGTATGTATATATATATATACACACATTAGGAAATGGTCTCGAGTGCGTTAGTTTTGGAGTGCACCTGATATAATGATTTAAATAAAAAATAAATAACTAAATCAATAATTTATTTATCTGAAAAAAGAAAATATAAGATTAAAGAAAGATAAAAAATTAAGATTAAACAAAACTTAAACTTCAGCAAAGTATAAGTATTGGTCTGCATCTATATTGGATTATCTATTTACTCTCTATATAATAATAAAATATTATTAATTTAATAATTTATTTTTATTTTTATCACATTTTATAGTTCTACTAATTAAAATATTAGTAACAATTAAATTCTAATCAAATTAATAATATTCAATATTAATATTAATAATTATATTCTAATTAAATTAATAAATAATATTATACATTGAGTGATTTAAGTATTTTATTAGTTAAATTTACTTAAAGTTGAATTTTACAATGAGAATGCTCTAAACAATTTCTGTTCTAAAGGGTAAAGTCATTTTAATTTTTTTATTTAAAAAAATAGAAACAAAAAGAAAGGAAAATGAGTACACTGTCAGAACAAAAAAGACATAAAAAAGAGACGTCAATTTATGTGCGCCGCAGAGACATTAAGGACATTTTGGTAAAACATGATCCTTTATTAAATTTTACAAAAGAGCTACACGTCAAATGGTTAAGAGTCTTAAGGACTTTTTGGTAAAACAAGATCATTTATTAAATTCTATAAGAAAACTACATGTCAAATGGTCAAGGATTTTAAGGGCCTTTTGGTAAAACAAGACTTAACGGACTTAACAAAAAAACAACAAAAATTACTATTCACAATTAGATATATATACCTATTATAATAGAGTAGGTGTATATAATTATTAGCTACAATTAAGTGTCTTAATTATTATTATTTTTATTTGACTTGGTCCTTTTAAAAATGAGTAATTCTACATAGAAGACACTGTAGCGGTGCACTCGTTGCACTCACTACGTGGCTGCCGTTAGATCTTTTTTTTTCATCTTTCTCTGTGTGTGGTCTAAATAATGCCACATCATGTGTGTAAAATGGTTTCTCCAAACAGTGGCTTCTATCTATATTTATTCTTTAAAAATTTATGGTGTCATGGACAAAAACAAATTAAGAGACTCACATTAGGATAATAATACTAAATACAGTTTTAGAGTGTGCATATATTTTTTAAAAGATTCATTAATATTAAAAAAATAATTTTTTAATGTAAATCATAGATTTATAAATTTTAGTCAAAGAAAGTGCGCATGATTTATACATCCTAAAAAAAAAAAAAAAAAAACTTCAAATTTAAGGGGATCATCACGAGTTCCCAACTATCATCATCGTCGCCCTGACATTACAACACAATTGAGTTTTTGTGATGATTTTGAATTTGTCACGACCCTGAAACAGTCATAAAAAATCATTTTCTGTGATGTTGTAGGAAACCGTCACTAAAGTTGAACGAGAAACAGTTATACATTCGAACTATAATAATGTTTCGTTCGAACGTAACTCAGACGATATTGTTTTGCAATGAGTACAAGCAAATGTATAAAATGCTACATTCGAACGGTTCATATCTGTTTGAACATTAAGCCACTTACATGCAAACATGTAAGTTATTCGTTTAAACGATTTAGTTTGTGTTTGAACGATAGTGATTAACGTTTGAATGTAAACTATTTTAAAATTAAAAATAGAATTTCAAATTAAAAAAGTTTGAGAATTGAAACACAAAAACAATAGATATATTAAATGATATTGTTCATTACATAAAGTATAGAAAAAGAAATATATTAAAATGTAAATACAAAATACAATAAATGTGCAGCAAAGCTCAGAACGAGTTGTTTACAAATGTATGAAATTCCTCAATCAATGTGCTGACCTTTTCGTTTAGGATATCTTAACGATGGCCAACCCTCGTGACACTCTGCTATACTGACGTGATCTTTCGGTTGATATGCGCAATAATATCTAAGACCAATGCATCAACCCAAATAGGGCGCGCATCGAGCCAAGCATGGCGTGTATCCCTGAAATGTACCCATTGGCTACTGACTAGTACTCACACCGAGCACGCCTTTTTCCTTGTCCAATGATCCGACAATGTGAGGTTAGGTCTAGGGGGTGACACTCCGGTCTAGTAATATCTAAGTAATGATCATCCCATATGATAGGTTTTTAGTGGAGATGATCATCGTCTCATAACGGATCCTCTAAATATTCACAGTGGCAAGTTGATGGGCTTACCACGTGCCACTCGTATGAAGAACTGTGTGCGAGTCCGACTTAAGGGAGCCTTATGTGCCACAAGATCCACGTTTGCTGCAATTATGAGATGCAACATGCAAAAAATGGCAGCAACAATGTTTGGGAGAACGTGTTCTTCTTATCGAATAGTGTGCGGTATCTCCTAATGAGGATGAAGAAATCCTCATCACGGTCGTCATACTGAGGCTGATTAGTCCTTTCGCCCTGACTAGTCTACATCTCTAGCCATAGACTCAACTGGGCCAGTAGATGATGCAAATGTGCCTACATCTAGTGCGTCCTCGGTCTAAGCATCCATTGTAGTTGATGCCTTAGATACACAGTAGACCCCAAGTAGCTCAGAGATGACATTCGTCGAAACCTCGAATTGAACACTACGTACAGTTATGGTGTGAGATGATGCATTATGAGGCATGGATGACATCTCCATGTAAAACTCGCAGACCATAGAGGTGTATATCCTCCCCCTCAGTGCGCAGATGTTGGTACAACCTCTGGAAATAAAGACGGACCTTAGACTCTTCTCCTCCCATGTGATCTCATTGAACTCGTTGATATACACTTCGAGTTCAACCATAACAGTTCTACAGCCTATCCAAGAAGTGTCCTAGGTTCCTTCCCTTTCTCGTTTCCTAGTTGTCTTTGAATGAGCCATATTCTACAAAGAAAAAAAAACATGAATATATATATAAAGGGAAACAAATTAAATCTATTCTGAAAAACGTCCGAACGTAGAACTTAACATTCGAATGTAAAAAGATAACATTCGAACGTGAAGGAAATACCGTTTGAACGTTAGGAGTCCAAACACCCACGAAACGTTACATTCGAATGTTTCATGTAAATATGTTCAGACGTACTAGTGCATTCGAACGTATTTAACTTAACGTTCAAACTTATGCAGGTATACGTTCGAACGTTAAGACTAAAACGTCCCACGAAACCTTACATTCGAACATTTGATGTATATAGTTCAATCCTATATCTAAACATTCAAACAGTATAAATGTTGAGTTCGAACATTAGGAGTCAAACGGCCAAGAAAATGTTACATTTGAACATTTTAGTGTATAAACATTCAAACATAGCAATACATTTGAAACTAGATGAACATACGTTCAGAATATAGATAATCGTTCAAACATTGCTAGTGGGACGTTAATCTTGTAATGGACACTGTAGAAATGAATACACTAAGTGTAGACTATCTACGATGGCTATTTGGCCATTGGTCACTCATGGTGGCCAGAATATCAAGTTATGAATCCGGCCCCAAATAGGTTTTAGTTCATACTGAAACCCTTTAAAAATGTTAAAAAAAAATACAATAAAAGGGAGAGAGATGGACACTAACCTTTTATGTGATGGTTGTGGTGGCGATTGACGACGGTATGTGACAGATTCGATAGCCGAGTACGACGGTTCAAATTTTGGATGTGGGTGGAAATGTTGTTCGACATTTGGATGCACTACATATATAAAAAGTAATGTGCGAACATTACAACTAATACATTTGAACGTTACATTATTTCCCGTACTGTACGAACGTGTGTTGTAAACGTTTAAACGCAAATAGAATGAATTTTTTATATATAGTATATTTATATGTAAATATTATATATAGTATATTTTGCCAAATATAGATTGACTGGAGAAACACTATATAGAGTTAGTATATATAATAATATAGTAATATATACTATTTTAATATAGTAATAATATTAGCCTGCTAGGTTTAATTTTGTTTTATACTATCTATTCTGAATACTTGGGGAGAAACTGGTTCTAATCTGGGCTTGCTAAAAGTTTTCTCTCATTCATGTCTATACTGCTACTCACACTCATGCGCATAGCGAGTGGACTTATTTTGTCGCCAAAGATAATTACGTAAGTGAGGTCATTTTGTGTGAATAAATTATGCCAACAGTTGAATGAAGATTATGTTTTCTTACTACTTCTTTTAATATATTACTTATTGTATGATTTTCTTTCTAATTATTGTAGGAAAAAATAATTGAGATGTAGTCAGCCTCTGAGGAATCTTCTCCTAGTGATATTGACATATTACGCAAGTCTCAGGACCAAGTCTGATTTGGTAAGATGTTTGAGACTTTCTTTCGAGCTTGTCGATTCATCGTCCACGGCCTTGATTTCTCAAGTTAATAATCTTACCAAGTATTTAGATACTACACATCAAAATATTGAGCAGATGAAATCGAGACAGTAGGAGTTGGAGGCTCCCTTATTATGATAGTCCGATTTGGAGACGCGTTTGCAGGAGTGACAAAGATACCAAGTGGAAAGAATATGCATTGAAGTTCAAGAACAAGTACAGAGGGAAATGCTAGTACAGATGGAACGCGTTATGTCACTATAGCAAGATCGTAGTGGACAAGGAAAGAAGAAGAAATAAATCCTATCATTCCTCAAAACTTTTGTCGTCTAATTTTACAACTCTCTAAAATATTTTCATGAGATGATACTATTTGTGGTGTAATATGATACAATTTTACGCTTTTTAAGTTTATGAAATTATTGGTTCTGATAAGTACGTTTAAATGTAAACAAAGAACGGTCGAACATGCCTTTACATTCAAATTAACGTTCGAACATAATTACACAGACGTGCTATATATACATTCAACGTTTATACTCCACAAACGTTCAAACTTATTTTGTTATGATCGAACAAATATTTCATAATATTCAAATGATTAAAATAGATACGTTCAAACGTATTTATTAACCATTCGAGCATTTAATCTTTGACGTTCGAATAATTGCCCCATAATGTGCAAATGCAAAATTTAAATGTCACATCACAAATGATCAAACGTGTGTACGTTCAAGTGTAAAAATCAAACGTGCGAATGTAAAATATTGAACGTTAGATATTTATCGTTTGAATACTAATCGGTCGGGTAAACATTCGAACGTTATTTGATACGTTTGAATGTATTTTCTTTGATGAAATTTGATTGTCACAAAATTGCTTCACATTCGAACATTGCATCTCATGGCAGACTGTCAACCATCACAAAAAACAATTTTAGTGACTGTCAAAATACTTTATTTAACACTTTTTTGGTGATGGTTGTGGGGGCAGTTTCAAAGTGTCATCAAAGAGTTTCTGTGATGATTTTCTTATTTTTTGTGATGATTTCGTCCATTACAATAATTGAAATATGTTGCAGTGCGAACAAGTACTAGATGTTGCCAAAAATGGCCCTAATGATGGAATGTACAAGTTTTCTTTTTACCAAAATTATATTAAAACAAAAGAACTAATTGATAGCCATGCAGTGCTGATCATCATGCTTATAAAGATTCATCAATTGCATGCAACCATCCTTCCCACCCTCTTTATATATATGACTTTATCATCCTCATCGTCGGTCAGATACCTACCAGACTAGTGCTCGAAATTAAAATCTGTACTGGACCAATTCCAAAGGTTTTTTCTTTTCTTTTTTGCCCCCCCCTTTTTGCCTCTCTTTCCATGCTACATTACTTCTATGGGTCAATTTTATCACTGCAATTTGGTATAACACATTTTTCGCAACAAAAGAATTTCAAGGAAAAATCACAAACCCATCTGATATTACATACTAGGGGTGTTGCCCGCCCTACATGGGCGATTGGCCACCCTTGCACCCTTCGTATGTCCATTCGACAAGTAGACAGGTGGCTCAGTCCACCCTTTGAATCCCTACCCTTAACATCACCATATCACAATAAAAAAACCATATCACAATCACCATATCACAACAATATGCATTTGGAGTCCACCATTGATTAGATTTGCACTCAGAGACTCACAATCGTGGCTTTCTACGCACGAAAATCATAGATTTCTAAGATACTCTAAGTGTCTAAATGAGCCCTGTATCCTTTAGTAGGCTTAGGAAATAAAGAGGAGATCAACCTATCAGACTTCTTTTAGTATGACGGGTCATAGGTGGTAGAGGTGATACCTACACCCACGGGGCCTGCCCCACATGGGCTTAGGGAGAGGGGGCTGATTGACCCCTAAGGCCATCTGCCTATCGCTCACGATGAGAGAAAGCCAGAGAGAGATACCTAGGGGCCCTAAAACGATGGTGAGAGGGAGAGAGATTGTGACAACTATACGAGACAAATGGGAGAGAGACTGAGAGAGGAGAGAGAGTAAGGAGAGAGAGAGAGAGATGTGAGGGGGAGGGCAGATGGGGAGGAGGGTTTTAGAACAAAAACCTACAACAAACGACATCGTTTTATTAAAATTTATTTTTTTAATATATATATAATTTGGGCCGAGTGGATGGAGGAAATCTTGGGTGTGCTTGGGCCTAGCTTAGGCACAGTCTCCCAGCACCCAGATGCATACGAATGTCCACCTGCACGTCGTCCGTGTGTAGAAAGGAGCCCCCACCTACCTTAGGCGCAGGCCAAACTAGGGTTGGGGACAGATGTGCCAGATGTAGTGGCCCACCGGCCACCCCTAACACGTGGTCGAATCTAGATGTTATTTGCCCACCCCGTTTAATTTTGAATTACTGTATATAAATTTATGAATTATAAATAATAATTTATAGTTCTCATTGCAGACTCGATTCATGGTGTTGTGTATATATGATTTATATAAATGATGGAATTTATAATTGTCGCTGCATTTAAGTTTAGAGAACCTTCCCGCAAGCGTAACCTTTCTCCCCTAAAAATGACACTCAATGAGAATATGCCACGTAGACACTCAATTTTCAAACCTTGTAGCCGCATTGTAGAGAAACTCCCCCTTTTCCATCTCCTCCCTCCCTCCCTCCCCCTCTCTCTCTCCTCTCTCTTTCTCTCAGGAACCACTCCCTTCCTTGAGCCCTAGCCTCACCCACTCTTGAAGTCCAGTCAAGCCCGAGCCCCACCACTCCCTCCCTCCTGTCAAGCCCTAGCCCCACCCCTGCCTCCCTCCCGTCTCTTTCTGTACTCTTTCTCTCTCCACAGGCGAACGCATTCCATTGTTCCTAGCTTCCCAAAAACTTGCAATTTGATCTATATCCCTCAGAGGACGAACATACATTGGAGAGAAAATGGCCACTCGGACTAGTAATGGCTTTTAATTTTCATTGTCCCACAAATAATCAGGCAAAGAGTAGTACTCAACCAGCTGGTACTTCACCTTCTTCCACAATCTCTTCCCTTTCCCTTCTTTTGAAGAACGTGTCTAATGATTCTCCAATACTTCAGAAGATAACTTTAAATCCTCACTACTTTGATGAGTGTCATCCACCTTTTGATCAACCTAGAAGACAAAACTAAATAAAACAACCAAAGAACGAAACAATGCTCTGTTTGGTCACCGAGAAAATAGTGGGAAATAAAAGGAAAGAAAGAAAACTCAATATTCTAAAGTTTTTAATTTTCATCACGTAAAGCTCCAGCTCCAGCTTTTAATGGTCGATAATTCTTGGTGGTTGGAAATACCCGCGAGATTTATGAAGAGAAGATGGTGGGAAGATGAAAATGAGACACAGAGAGAGAGAGAGAAGGTTTCGCAAACTGAGAGGAAAAAAATGAAAAAGAAAGAGAGAAGCTTTGTTTCAGTGAGAGAGAGGAGGAGATTTAGCTCTCTTTTTTGTTACCCTGATTTATGTTTCCTCTCTCTTCTTGTCATGGCTGAGGAGACAAATGTGAGGTGTGGCGGAGTGCAAGTCAGGTGCGGCAGAGTGCAAGGGATTTCACTGAAGTGAATATATTCTATTTTTCTAACATATTTAATTTTGCTATCTCCTGTAATATGATTCATGGGATTTAGATGTAGATTACTGACGAGTCCAATTTTTATTTGTTGCCGTTGAAGGACTGAGAATGACGTAACCATCCAGAAGAGGGCCTGTTAAGTTTAATAACTCCATCTATTATAGGCTAAGAAGATTTTCTCCCATTTTCAATGATGGAGTTAAATTTCTATACAGTATTAATTCTGTAATAGATTAAGATCCCCTAATTTCTTTTTCAAATTCTTGATAGATTCTAGAGGAAGATAGGCAGCAGGTGCATGTAGTAGATCCTATAGCATTTATTATTATTTTTTTTAGAGAAATAATATTGTGAAGTCTACTTACTATGTTCAATTTTAGTAAAAAATCCTTGCCTACACTTGGCCTGAGTTTTAAGAGATCTCAATCCTTACTCTCTAACTCACATTCCATTAACCAATTTATTATTGTTGCAATATATCATTTAAGAAAAATATATGATAAGCTGTTTTTGGTATTGAAAACCTGTTCTGCTTTTTTTAATTTTGAAAATTTAATACTCGAGTTTCACATCAAGCCTCACCTAGGCATCTCAAAAAGGAGGAAAATGGGGTCAAGCCATACTTGAGCACTAGGGAAATCAAATTTCAAACAGTCGGACTACCCTAGAGTCAAGCACTGTGGCCCCCCACAAACAAGGCACACATACGTCTTCACCACTAGCGTGGTTGAGCAAGCCTTCCACCACAACAGCCAAGCCTAACAACGTGCATGCTGAGCTTTGACAAGTAAGGTAGACATAACCTTCGCCACGATAACATGGTTAAGCAAGCCTCTAGCTACAATAGCCAAACCTAGCAACATGTAGACTGAGCTCCAGCAAACAAGGCACACATATGCTTTTACCCTAATAGCACAGTCGAGCAAGCCTCCTGCCACATTAGCGGTAAAGCACACCTCCTGCCACAACTACCGCTAGCTAGTTACCTCCGAAAACAAGCATCTGAGCTTCATAACCTCTACGTGCGAGTTGCCTTAAAACAAGTCGATAGGTTCGACAATTACCTAAGATTTTCCCATCGGGTCAGCAGGCTCCCTGATCAGTTAAGAGCAAGTTACAACAAACAAACTCTGATTTTAACGACAAAACAACAACACAAACCTAGAAACCACCTCAAAAGACAAGAAATCCACTCGTGCCAATGAAAACAAAATGGATCACCAAGTACCAAATATGCTCTCTTTGCCAACGATGAACAGTCACACATGACCATTAGTCATACACCTTAACATCAGACATACGCTCGGTTATCAAATATATGCTAGCACAAACAAACATCCTAAAGGCTTATCCTTAAAGGCTCGTACAAGGAATTTACAAGTCTCCTAAAGGTACACCCTTGGAGATCTTTGCTGCATTGCACAAAAATGGGAAATCAAGGACACGTTCTGGTTAGTTATTTTTTCTACAGCTCTCATAGACTTTCTCTATCATAGTTGGCTTGTATTGAAGATTCTCAAAACCTTCTTGTCGAACATGTTGACTTTAAGAATCGCAGGCATCCATTGGATATAAAATGAATTGAGTCTAGCCCATTGCCAAGACTAAAAGGAATATATAAAGCCAAAAGAGGTTAACGGACATACAAAAAGTGAAATTCACTTTTGGCGAATAGGACTTAGCTACTCCAAAGAAGAAATGAGACCTCTATAAAATGAAGGGACCACTAAAATGTGAGATAATCTAACAACTCTACAAGGAAAGACTCTCTATTACTTCTCTACAACTAGTGAGAATTTTTGTCTAGAAGAAAAACATCTTCTTCAACCTCCCATTAAGCATATTTTCTCCATTATACTGAGAGTTATGGGACATGAGAGACTATACAATCATCAAACATGGTAGATTTTGCCCCCAAACGACCCATAGGCATAGGCTTTTATGTCAAACCAAGTAAATCTCTATGTCTCTCTCTTTATTTATTCTTTATTTCATAGATGATCATTTGAGTACCATATCAATACCTAAACCATCAAATTGGGCCATTTAACCGTCCCTTTATGCTCCAGCCCCGTTGGACAAATGCATCACCAGGGTTGATAGAATACCTAAAGACAAGGTGGAGAAAATGGTCTCATTCAGCAATAGTCCTATATCCCATTGTTACATTTTGTTACATTTTGTTCTAACTATTAACATTCTTGATTTTTTACTTCTTTCTATCATTTGTTTATAATGTTTTTTCATTGCATGCTCATTTGGTTACTTAGTTGTTTCATTTATTACCACTTATTTTTATTGTGAAATATATATATGGATATATATATAAATGGATTTCTTTTAATATCTTCTTTTCACATTAATTATGTTTACTCTTATTTTCTTAAATTCTCAACAAAGAATTTACTGATTACAAGTAAGCTAGAAACCTTTTTTATTTTTTTTAATTATTTATTTATTATGTAGACTAATTTACTTTCGTTATAAATTATCTTGAAACTATGTGAACAACTCATTGGAACCAATTTGCAGGTATCTTACTATTTTCTAAGTTGAGCATTTCTACTTTAACTTAATGTTTGAGAGATTGTATTTGCATGTATCTAATAATGCGGCATGGAGTCTGGGGTGGTGCCATCAATGCGGAGTGGAGTCTGGGAGTGGCTCCTCGAGTGGTGCTTTGCCGCTAGATGATCGACTATGCCTTCCCCCTCTTTAGTTGGTACAATTCATGGGCATGGCTCCTTTAGTGGAATCAAAGCCATTTGGGGGATGAGGCTTGGGCCTTGGAAGTCCAACACAAGCCTTACCATTGGGCCGGTAGGGAAATTTCCCATCCAGTTACCCCACCAATTCTTCCCTCTTTTCTCAAGGCGCGTGTGTTGCCATGATCTAGAGATCTCAACCATCGTGGGAGCCTATTTAAATCCAACCTTCCTCCTCTTTTGGTTCTACTTGCCTTTTCCTCTCTACTTTGAAGCCTTCAAACTCTATCTCCTTTCTCTGTGTTTATTGTTCCCTTCACCTCTACTTGTCTTTGCCTCTCTTTTCCACCTCCTTTCATTTCCATGGCTCCCAAGAACTCTTCTCATGTCGCCCCCATGTCTCACGTCACGCCAACAAGTCTGGCTCCTCTCGAGTCCCAACGTTTGTTTGGGTATTACTAGCGGTTGGTGGTATTTTGGCCCTTTTGGAGTCGTTGAAATCGTCCTATTGGGTACCTGATTCTCGAGTTTGTGGTGCTCGAACCTCGCAAGGGGGTTGTGGATTTGGAGGGCTATGCCACAAAAGTGGCATTGTACCAGAGCATGTTTACAAGCAGTCTTCAGCTTCCCTTTTGCTGATCGGTACGTGATGTGCTTGACTTTCTTTGTTTAGCCCTGCTTAGCTTCATCCTAATGCGTGGAGGATCTTGGTGTGCTGATGTGTGATTTGGAGGCAAACTTTGGAGGAGGTGGGCTAGGAGCATCCTGACCTCACCGCCCGTGAGTTCCTTCTCACTCATAATCTCCTAAAGTAGAACGACGACACATGTAGTTTCCTCATTGAAGGCACTGGCTCACTTGGTGCAGCAATATAACCGGGTTAAGGGATGGAACCAATGATTCTTCTTCGTGTTAGGCAAAGGGTGGGAGTTCCCAGCCAGGCAGGTCAACCGACATGAGTATCCAGTACATGTTATATGGGGGGTCATGGCGGATGACAAGAGTATTCGACCAACGGCAACTCAGATAAAGGTGGTCAAGGCCTGGGTGAAAGTGCACTCAGCTAACGTTTACTCTGAGGCTCTATTAGACAAGGCCAACCTCAAGTGATATCTGGCTCTTCCATGTAGTTGGCCCCTCCCCAAGTTCATTATCGTTCCCCGAGCCCTGTGAAGGGGAAAGGGAAAAAGCTCATGAGGGAAGAGTCTAAATGTTGCAATTCCGACTCAGCCCAATGCCTCCCTTTGAACAACCTCCATTCTTGTGGTTGTTCATTCGACCAAAACCATCTTTATAGGTGGTTGGAGTCGTCGTGTCCAATTTGTCCTCCTCTACTCCTAAGTTTGTGACTTCCTCTACTTCGTCGCGCAAGGCGAGTGGAGCGGGCATGCCCCAACACGTCTGGGTTACACTCGATGTGGTAGAAGTTCCCTAGTCCAGGGCTGCCCCTAAAATTTCTCTAGAGATACCTTCTCATACCCCGTTAGGCAATGCGAAGGACATTGTGACCCTTACTCGAGCTGAGGAGACACTCTCGGTGTAGATCTACATGCCCTCTTAAATCCTTATACTAAGGAATCTTAGACAGTGGTTCCGACTCCAAAAATTTACATAGAGATGGTTCCTTCTCCTGAGGGCGAGGAAGTCCTCGATAGGTTTTCTATTTCTAAGTCTCCCTTCAACTATTCTCCTAAGGTCGAGGCCATTTTAGCCAAAGCTTCTTTGAAGGTTGGTGAAGGCAACGAAGTTGCATTGGGTATGGAGGCGACTAGGGCGGCGTTGTTTGCTACGGTTTTTGTCGTTGTACCCGAGATTGAAGTCATGGTGGCATCAATGGGGGTCAATGAAGCTCTGATTGTCCTTATCAACATTGGGGCTTCATTGCCCTTAACTAGCACATTCCAAGCTTAGTATCGTTTGATGTCGGTGTCGAGGCAATGGAGTAGTAAGCAAGGGGGATTGCGATTGCCCTCCCAAGGTCTTATGTTATTGTGGCAATGGTGGGAGCTGGTGAGACTTTGATGGTCTCAACTAATTATAGGGGTTTATGGATCTCCCTGAGGTCAATGCTGGCGTCAGGGCATCAGGTGAGGAAGGAAGGTACCTACCATACTAGTATTCAAACCATTAACTAATAAGGGTCCTGGACTCGCCTAGGAAGGTGAGGATTGGGGAGGCTCACCCTTGATGGAGTTTGTCGGCAACGCTAAGAGTCAAGGCGCTGACATGCCCGACAATGTCGAATCCTCGATTGAGACCCTTCTCGAGGGAAGGGAACACCCTGCTTCGGGGCCGAAGGCTGATAGAGCCCGTGCTGAGTCCATCTAAGAGATGGCTGGGATGTTTAGGGAGTTCTTTTCTAAGGTTAGCTCTAACATGCTATCCCCCTTTTTCAGCTTTCCTTGTGCATTTGCTTTTGTTCTGACTTAGGTAATCTTCATGGGAGGAAGGGGCGGAGCAACTGGCTGCCTTTACTGTAGGCAGCCAGGAGGCTTTAGAATGTGAGAATTGAGCACTCCGATCCTTGGCAGGATTGCCCTTGCATCATGCTGAGAGAGAGAGAGAGAGAGAGAGAGAGAGGAATGAGGAATTGGAGGAGGCTCTTGTCAAGGTGGAATTTAGTCTCCGACAGAAGGAGAAGAGGGTAGTTCAACTTCGTCATCAGAAGACCCAACCCAAGTCCGACCTAGCGAGGTCATAGGAGGCGGTCAGTTCACATCCGCTCAAGGCTACGCTCAGTAAGGAAGGAAGGGACAACCTGTAGGACTTACTTGATTGTCAATTAGATAAGCTTGAAAGTCTTCGAACTGAGAACTCCAGCTTGGACAAATAGTACAACTCGGACACCTAGGCGTACAAATGGCTTGAGGGGAAGTTCAAGGACCTCTCAAAGTCGTTAAAGGATAAGTCGGAATCCCTCGAGGCAAAATCCCAGAGGGTGAAGGATTCGGAGGCCGAGGATGTTGCGGTCCGGGCCGGGGAATCCAACAAGAAGAATTGGGCTGGTGAGTTAGAGACCAGACTTGTGGAGACAGAGCATTCTTTAGTAGCTAGCGATGTAGTCATTAAGGATCTGCGAGACCACTCACCTTTATATTTTACATGTTTTCTCTTACTCTTTTTCTCCTTTCTTTTTTGGAGGGTGTGACGGGCAAGGAGAGTTGAATGGAAATAGCTAGCATAGGCTATACAAACTTATATTTGTGAGGCAAGCCAAGCCGGAGTTAGCCAGGTGGCTGATGTAACAGCCTACTAGAAATTCAATGGTGGAATTTCTATAGGCTATAGGAACCTCGTGAAATCTTTGTAAGTTTTTACAATTCGACCAATCACGTAGGTTTTAGTCTGTCAGCATAGTAAGTGTTACCAATCACTTTGAGATAGTTCGAAGTGTCAAAATCTAATATGGTTTGTGCCATTAGAGTTAGTTGATTATTTAGGATTTCCAGAAGCACAATAAACCCATTTTCAATTTTTTGATGAAGATGAAGACTTACCTTCCTCATAAGCATCAACAAGCAGGAGCAGGAGTGGGTCCAATTACAGACTACCTGAACAATCTACCTCCTCGTGGACCAAGGAGACGAGTTGAGCTAGAGGCCACCTTGTCTCCCCATGGCAGAGAGCGAGATTAGCCTCCAGCAAATAACTTACCCCGACCTCCGCTTCGACGAAGTGTGGGATCAGCGTGAGCCTGACCCAAATTTACCCTTCCCTGCAATGCCAACGGGTGGGACCGGATCCATTTACAAATTGCTCAAGCAACCTACCTCCTATAGGGATAAAAGGGACATCTTTCACCAAAAGCTACCTTGTCCCTCCTGTGATGGAGAGCGGGTCTAGCCCCAACGCTGACTAAAAACTTACCCCAACCCCCATCGCAACGAAGGAGCGGAGTAGCCGCATCACTATCTGAATTTCCTCCTTGGAGGGCTAAAGGGGTGGGTTGGCTTCAGGCATCCCAACCTCTCCCCGATGGAGTGCGGTCCGAGTCATTCGACTACTCGAATGCTGCATCAAGGAACACGGTTATCAACAACTTGGTAAAGGGTGGCAAGCACATCGTGTCATAAGTCAGAGGGCTCAGGTTTGCAAAGTCTAAATTCTACAAAGCTAAGGATAAAGTTAGGATAGCTTGCTTATTTTTTAGTTAGGAATTAAATACACAAATGTCAATGGGCGAGAGTGGCTCCAATCTCAAACTGCCCGAACAACCTACCTCCTGCAGGGACAAAACGGACTGGTCAAGCCAGAGGCCGCCTTGTCCCTCCTGCGACGGAGATCGAGTCTTGCCTCTCAGTCACCTGAATAGTAACCCCAACCTCCATTGCAGCAAAGAGCAACCTGGATTATTTAATACGATTCCACAGTCACAGTGCTATTCAAAAGGACATAGAGGCAGGTTAGCAAAATGTTTCCCAGCCTCTCCCCCCTGAAAAGGCAACTGGAGTTTCCCTAATGCGGCTTAACTCTTAGGGGGGATTTTCATCCCTTCCAAGCCGACGGCTACGGATGAGAACCGACATACACTAACGACACTTTTTTTTTCAGTTACATATCAAAATAAAGCACGACAACGCAATATGGAAGAACTAAAGGACTAGGTCGGGTAAAGCACGTCCGAGAGATCGACGACAAAAAAGAAGGAAATTAGCTCAAAGAAAAAGCGGAGAGACATCGGCCTTATCAATGATATCGCTAAAGGCACCAAAAGGATAACTGACTAACGAATGCAAATGAGGACAATATAAGCGGGAAGCTGTTAGTCGATGGGCTCGTCAGGGAGGTGTTTGGCATTGGCGGGTTGAACCGCAAAGCTCTAGATGATGGCAATCTCCTACCCGACGCGGACACCACAATTCCTTGAGTCAAAACCCCCAGGCGGGATGTTAAAGAGAGAGAGAGAGAGAGAGAGAGAGAGAGGAAGTGAATTATCATAGAAGATAAACGGAAAGTAAAAAAGATAATGTTATTGACACCATAAAGCCACAAGCTTACAATGGACAAGTTACACCGTGAAGTAAAATGTTACAGCATAAAGCTGCATGCTTGCAATGGACAAGTTACGACATGAAGCCACAAGCTTACAATGAACAAATTACGACGTGAAGCGGCAAGTTACCTCATAAAGCCTCAAGCTTACAATAACATACAACATAAGTCAAACTAGATACAACATAAAATCGTGGAGGCAGAAGCAAGCAGAAACCTGATCAGATCATATTAAAGGAGAAGTGGCAGACAAGGATCTCCATCATTACGACATGCTAATAAAGCTAGAGGTTACCTCCAAGAAAATCAACAAGAGATGTAATGAGGCAACTAATTAGGTCGTACGGTGACAGTAACCGCCAAATGACAGAGCACAATGCAAGGATCCTCCCCACGCTATGAGGGAACTGAGCAGGCGACAACACAAGATGATCCAGCACTTCTCGCACTACACGACAGAAAGGCAATTTGAGGCCGCTAGAGAACATGGCAAGGTACACAGCCACTCTGGAGGCAAACTCCTCGAAATCTACCGTCCCTTCGATAGGGGGAGGCACCTCGAGTTCCACAGTTCAAGGAATCCTGTAGGTCTCCTTTAAAGACTCTAACTCAACGGGAGTCACCTACGAAAGCCATGAGAAGCCAGCAAACTCCTCTGGAATGGTGTCGCCTTACCCGTCTATGGCACAAACAAAATCAGAAGATCTAGCTAGCCTAGAAGGGCGCAAGGATTTCTTGGGGGCCATTAGCAACCAGGGAGAAAGAAGAGGAATCAGAAAGAACAATGCAAGGAGAAGTGCTTGAAAGGGAGAAGGGAACACACGATATTTAGTAGAAGAGAGAATAGACAATTTAACCCATTGCTTAGAAAAAAAGGGACCTTATATAGACAAGCTCGACAGTTGACATCCCGAGGCAGTAAGAACCCATATGACCCATGGAGTACTAAAATCCCACGATCACCGCGATTCTAGCAGAGCGTATCCATTGATGTGACATGGGAAAGAAGTAACTGCCTTGCGCGAACAATGATGAAGGGACTGAATAGGCACCATTTAATGCAGATCAGAACCATCAAAATACAGCCATAAAAGCTGAAGGTGAACTGTTGCCAGGTATTGTATAAAGATGAAAAGGCCACTTGGATATGGCTAGAAAGCAGAAGTGTGACACGTGAGCACCGAGAAACCCACAACTCCCCGTCCCAGGAAAGAAAAGGTCGCATAGCCGTAGTTGAAAAAGTAATTAATCAAGGAAAGGAAGAATTCTCATCAGACCCATCTGATAGGAATTGGCAGTGTAACTATAAGGGGATTTCTCCCTTACTCATAAGCCCACTAGGTGCTCGTCCGAGAGTAATGGATTTCGCCTTAATATCCGGCCCCAAGGCCCAAACTTGCCCACAAAGCAACTCGCCTGCAAGGGAAAGTAAACAATGGTGGCTAATGGGACTCGGTTTCATCCCGCTCATGGGGACTCGTATAGCGCAGAGCAGGAAAGCCAGAGAACCTTTGATCTTCTGACAAGGGAGTATTGACGGACCACCGAAAATAGAGTGAAGCAAATCGGAAAACCACACCACATTAATGACACAATTACTCCAGCAATACGCCACATTTAAAAAACTCTGACAAAAGCAACAGTAAAAAGGACATGGGCTCCATAGGGGTAGGCACGATCTGTCCCCAGACTTCCGATATAAATAGTAGTTTCCAAGTACGAAACAACTCTCTAGACTCACTCATTATTTACAAATTTCTGAAATACTCTACTCACTTTGGCATCAGAGATTCCCCGGCCCCAAGCCGCCCTCTCCCGAGTAGCTGGAACCTGGCCCAAAGGCGTACAAAATATGACTTTAACACTTAGAATCCAATTGAAACCCAAAAAGATTGATTAAAACTAAAACCCTAAACAGTTTCCCCAAACCCTAAAGTTTGCCTCCAAACCCTAAACGGAACCAATTTCGAGTATTGTGTTTAATCACTTGATTAAATCACTTTTACCTGCTATTAATTCCTAAGAATCATGTTATGACATTACTATTCAGCGTTTAAAACCTTGAAAAGTTTATTGGGTCAAGAAAATTTAGATTTGGACTTGCTAGCATTTCAAACCCTAACCAAACCCTCTTTAAACCCCAAAATGAAGCCCACATGTTTAAGGCCCACGAATTTTGGCCACCTTGGCAAAGCTACTTCAGCAAATTTTCACCCTCTTAAGGCTGACCATCCACTGCTCATGACAGCCCTTAAATAGTCCTTAATGGGAAAGAAAAGGCCACTCACTACCACCTCCTACCTGCTACCTCTAGGCAGCCCATGCCTTGGGCGGTTTGCCCCTCACTTTGACCAAGACTTTCATCATTCAAGTATCATTCCAAGACCTCACTTCACTCTTCCAAATGTGTAAGAGGCATGCAGGTCATTTCCTCAGTCATTTCATCCCTTTCATTTCCGTTCTTGGAGAGAAAACTTAGATTTTTCTCTCAGACAGTTTTTTGTAGCACTGTTCACCCAGGTTCCAGACTGGGTACTTGGATATACCCGGCCTGAAAGCTGGAATTCAGTTTGGGTTAGCCCAGTTATGACCTGGGCCAGAACAATCCGAGTTTTTGAAACCTGAAAATCTGGGTTTGTACCCTTTTTTTTTTTCAAAAAGTTCTCCTTTGAGATAATTCATATTAATGTCTATAATATATATATATAAATATATGTCGTAATTCACAGGATCCCATGCATGTGGTTTAAAAGTAACAAAGAGCAATGACATATTGCCAATACGTAAGCTTTCAATTGATGGACATAATGATCTCACTTACACTATTGTTTGCTTTTAAAATTGTTTTAAAAAGGAGGTTTTTATGGAGAATATACATGAAGTACAATCTTTAATTAACATATTGTGAAAAGTAAAACCTCATCCTTTAAATGTGTCCAAACTGTTTTTTTTAAATCCCTTTAGTGGTTGTACCCACGTCTCTTTGTTCCATTAAAATGCACGTAATGCTTAAAAGAAAATTATAAGAAAACAGGCAATGGGCCAAAGTACATATTCATGTTCCTTGACCACCAACAAAATGCCATGTGGAGAAGAGAGTAAAAAAAAAAATCATAAAATGGATGATTCATTAAGCATAATATGCATTTTCCTTTTGAGTTTATGTCCGTTTTGTTGCTAGAAATGAACAAAAAAAAAAACATCAAAACATTCAAACCCAAAAAGAAAAAAGAAAATAAAATCGAGTACCGGACATACCCGAGTTATTCTATGCAGGTACCAGCTTGGATTTTTTCTAGGCGGGTTCTAGACCAAGCCAGGAAAAAACCTGGCCCGGATGAACAAGCCTAGTTTTCCAAGCTTTCTTGCCTTCAATTTTTGAAGCTCTTTTAAGTATTATCTCACTAAACTTCCTTCATAAGAGTATTTTCTCTATGAGTCGAGCTTTTGTGGTTACATTTTGTGTTTGATTTCGTGGTCATGTGATTGGTCAAAAGTTATTTTATCCACGGAAAGGTCAATATGGGTGATAAACTAGATAATGTGTTATATTTTGGAGTTTTTAACCAAACTAATGGACAGATCTTCATTTGAAATTTTTATGGAGTGTAGTCAACATGTTTATATGAATTTTTGTTGAAGATTCATTGTATGATTAAATCTTTTGATGAAATATTTTCTTAGATCTAAAAGGTAAGAAACTAGAAGAAGCAAAACAATTTCTATTTTAAGAAAGTTTGGATCTGTTGTAGTTTAATCTTACTCCAATGGCTTTGATAATTTTATTTGACCACTCTTAGTCTTTTATCTACATCTTAGGATGTTATTTTGAAGATTTTTTAAGTTAATTTCAAATATATGAATTTTTATGCAAGAGAATACTCGGTTGGGTCAAAACTTTGATGATTTCGACTAGATCCTTGTTTTGGTTTATTTTTAGCCATATGATTTTAAGTTTAAGTCTTGGATCTAATTTAGGATACATTTTTAAACCATATGATATTGTCGGTTTGAATATTTCATCAAAGTATGTTTCGGATCAAATATTTGATCAACCAAGGTTGAGAAAAAATTCTATTTTTTTACTAGTTGTTGGAGCCAAGCCCTTCAAGTGAGATTTTGTTTTTTGGTGACTTTTATGTATTGATTCAAAGCATGTTAGTTCTTATGAATGTATTATAAACATGTTAGAAAAAAGTCTTGAATTTTAGACAATTCTTAGAGATTTTTTGAAAAAGGTCAAAACCTTGAGATTCAAGGGTTTGTATTTTGGTTACAAGCTTGGATCTTTTGCTTAAAAAGTTTTGTGTTTATGTGAAGTAGATTTTTATTGTATGTTTTAAGCATTTTTTTAAGCTTAGGATATGAGTCAATATTTCGATTTGATCATGAGTTTTGAAATTGGATGAAATTGTAACAAAATCAAGAGATATGGCCTTTAAAAGTTTCGGCCTTATGATGTTTTCATAGTTGTGATTGGTTTTAAATTTTTCTAAGTTGATATTTCATTTTAGGACAAAAGGAATATAAATTTTGATATTTTTTTAGTTAGAATATGAAATCCTTAAGTTTTGGGTAAAATTGTCATTTTCTCACATGTAAAAAGTAAAATGATAATTTATTCTAACTTAGCATTTTTAGTGTTTGTGGGTCATTAGTGATAAAGTTTCTAACATTTAGAACTCATACTTCCAGTTTATCGTGTTTCATGTTTTTTCTCGTAAAACGCGACAATCACTGTAAGTTAGCTCTTAACTTACTATCATATTACTGTATATGTGTGATGGATAAATGAACTACATTTTATATATTTATGTTATCCTATAAGCCATGTTATGCCATGTCACCATATGTATGTTTGTTAAATATTACATTCTATCATGAAATACTTATATGTAACATAACTTGTTCTGTTATGTAATGTTATCTATTACACTTATGTCATGTTACATAATGATATCTGTTATACGTATGCCATGTTATGAAATGGTATTTGTTACACGTTGTATCATATTACAAAATTGTTACATGTTATGCCATATTCCGAATTGTTGTATGCCTCTTATTACGTCATTGTCTTACATCTCACGTTCATGTGATGTCACATCATGTCAGGACTTCTGTCCCTCCGGCTCTCGTCTCGTTCTGTCTCGAGTATAGTTTGTTTATCTCGGGAACAACATTTCAAGTCAACTTAAGTCAGTTATCGTTTATCACGACCCTAAGTATAAGGATGAGGTAATTTCCTAATGGAACTCCTTTGTTCACATTAGAATATCCAATCTAGTGTGGAATTTCCTAGGTTGACAAGGTAAAATTCAACAGGTTTCAAATGAGGCCTAATTAATTGATCACCGGAGCGAAAAAGGGCACTAATGCCGATGATGCCCCCATACTTTCAATTTCATTTTATACGTACTCGTGCTGGTGCAGATACCTGACACAAGATACATACATTACATGTTCCACAGCAGGTGTAGATATCTGTGAACTAGCATGTATATTAAAGCCCTTACAACTGGTGTAGATACATGTGTTGTGATGCAGTAATCAATAGGGACACACAACTCAAGGGGAACCATGCAGCACCCATATTTTACTTTTATTAATCACGCTTAATTATTCAACATGATTCTAAGTTTATTTATTTCACATTTATGTTCTTGTTAATTAACGTTCAATCTAGTTCATGTACAATTTTTGTCAATTCACGTGCAGTTCATGTTCAATTCATGTTTAGTTCATGTTTAGCTTTATGTCATGTTTAAGTTCATATCAGTTCACATCACGTCAAGTCTTAAGTTCAATTCGCGTTTTAGTTCAAGTCATGTCGGATTATGCCATGTTACAAGTCAAGTTATTTTATGAATGTTATGACATTGATTATGCATTCATGCATTTACTGTCATACATACATCATTAACCTATGTGGAACTTCTCTATTAACTTACTGAGATTTGTATTCAAATCTCATCGTGGTAATTTCAATTATCATTTTTCCTCGAATAGTTGACAATGTGCCTCGAATAGTTGACAATGTGTTAGGACCCAGAGAGGGAAAAGAGCCTGGCAGATTGGAGGAGGTTGATTAGGAGGAACTGACACGACGAGGAGCTTGCGGCCTCTATAGTTAGATTTTTGGACAGTCTTATGGCTTTGTTAGTCCAATTACTGAGTAGCTCAACGAACTAACCTTGTAGTTATGTTTTGGTGATGTAATCATGGAGATCTATCTAGATTACAATCCTTTTGAGACTCATACTGTAATCATGGATGTTTAGTATTTTAATATTTATGGATTATGCTTTATGTATTTGGGATATCTTTAGTAGGTTCATAGTATTGCTCAAAGAAAAAAAAGTTATCCGCTACGAATATTACATATTGTTAGATGCATGCTAGGTGCATTGCATTTTTATTTGTCATGAACATGGGTAGATAACATTATGTTGCATGTTTCGACAATTCAAATATCGGTTTGATCCCAAGCGAAAATCTGGGGTCGTCCCAGCTGAAGGTCAGGCCTGTGTTTTGCCACGAGGGATTTTGACGACCAAAAGGCTCGTCCACACTCTTTCGATCTGGCAAGGAGAGGAGTAGTACAAATTAGTTAGTACAGATAACTTCTAATCATAATCGTGGAGTTGCAAACCTGACTTCGTTTGATGGAGTGTGATGAAAGTCTAACGCATCATTCATTTGGTGTTTTGTTGGAGGAGACTTTGTATGATAGAGTGAATGGGCCCGCACTCCTTCGTGGGAGAGGTCGAGCTGCTTGAGGCTATGCTCACCTCTTTGGTCTTCACGGGGAGGTAAGTTTTTGGACAGTTGAGAAGCTGGACCTACTCCCACACTTTATCATAGCGGAGATCAAGGTAAGTCGTCAGGCTGTCAAAAGGCTAGACCCGTACTCCTCTGCAAGAAAGGTCAAGCTACCTGAGGCCAAACCCGCCTTTTTGTGCCCTACAGGGAGGTAAGTCGGGCAGTTTGAAACTAAAACCACACCCGCTTGTTGACACCTACGGTGAAGGTAAGTTGCGGGCAACTAAAGGTTGGACCTACACTCTGCTGCGGTAAGGGCCAAGCAGTCCAAAGACGAAACCTACCCCTTTGAATCCTTTGAGAGGTAAGTCGGGCAGTTTGGTACTAGACCCGCACTTCGTCGGGACGAAGGTCAGGGTAAGTCGTCAAGTAGCCAAAAGGTTGGACCCACACTCTTCCATGGGAGAGGTTGAGCTATTTAAGGCCAAACCCACCTCTTTGTTCCCCACGGGGAGGTAAGTCGGGTAGTTTGAGACTGGACCTACAACTGCCAATTAACTCAGGTTGGCTGGAGCTAGATCCGCACTTCTCCCCAAGGTCGAGGTAAGCCGTCAAGCAGCCAAAAGGCTAGACACACACTCCTCTATGGGAGAGGTCGAGTTGCTTAAGGCCAAACCCTCCTCTTTGTGCTCCACAGGGACTTAAGTAAACCAGTTTACCCGTTTGTTGACATCTATGGCAAAGGTAAATGTCAGGCAGCTTAAGAGCTCAACTCGCACTCCATTGTGAGAGAGATGGAACCACCTGGAGGCTAAGCTCCCCCCTTTGTGTCTCACAGGGAGGTAAGTTGTTGGTGAGGGGAGATACATTTCAGGGAAAAGGAGATATCACCAAGAGATGATTGCACCTGGTCGAGACAAAGTACATTCCTAAGGAAAATCATAACTCCATTAATAATTTACACGTTTCGGGAACATAAATTACACATTTAGCGATTTTAACAAAAGAATATCCGTAAGTGCTCTGAGTTCTAAAGGTGTAGCAGTTCTCTTCCTTAGGAGTTTTGGAGTCGGTAGGAACCTAGATGATTGCTAGCAGTAACTACATAAGGGCCCTCCCATCAGGGCCCTAACTTCCCTTCATCTCTAGTAATTGTCCCTGTCTGTCTTAGCACCATGTCCTCGACCTTGAATGATCTCAGCCAAACTTGCTTGTTGAAGACTGCTCGGCCTTTCTTCTTCTTCTTCTTCTTTTTTGATAGGAAAACATACTTCATTCATCATAATCAAATTTACACAAGAGAATCAATCCAAAGGATACTAGTAATTAAATTAGGGTATAAACCCGACCATAAACTAATTTCCTTACACTTAAACCAAACTTGGCTAGTGAATGTGCTGCTTCATTGCAGCTTCTGTTAGCATATTGAACTACACAAGAGTTGAATAGTCCCATCAATTCCTTTGCTTCCTTGATAATATTTCCAATTGAAGCCTTTGATGATCCTTGTTTAGTAAATTCATTAACAACCAATAAAGAGTGACTTTCAATCACAAGATGTTGAATACCAAGGTGAACCCTAAGCTGAAAGCCTCGCAGAATAGCCAACCCCTCAATCTCCACTGCATTCAAACAGCTTGTTCCTTCTTTGTTGCAGACCTAATAACAGCACCCTTCAAGCCCTTATAATTGCTCCAACTCCAGCAGCAGAACCATTAGAAATTAAAGCTCCATCAACATTAAGTTTGAAGCTACCGCGGGGTACCAAGAGAGGGGGATTCCCATCTGCAGTGATGCCTTACAGTAGTAGGTAAAGGTTTTCATTTTAGTTCTTTGAAAGACCTCTGCATAGCCAATGCATTTCCGACTACATCATCTTCACTCACACACTTCTCCTCAAAGATCCTCATGTTTCTTCTATACCAACAACTCCAACAGATTAGAAAAAATAGCTCAAGCAGTTCTTTAGATCTATCCTCTAGGAGCCTTAGAACAACATCAAGAAAAAAATCATCATTACTGGTATGGAGCATCTTAGGAAAATGATTAAGCCAGACATCTTTGAGAGAGGGACAGTAGCAAAGAGTGTGTAGGACATCTTCCCTTTCAGCACCAAACAAAACACACTTTCCCTCAACCATCACCTGTTTCTTCTTGAGGTTATACTTAGTAGGCAGGATCCCTTTGACAGCCTTCCAAGCAAAAATTTTCACCTTAGATGGAAGTTGCATAGTCCAAATCTCTTTCCATAGCCTCTTCAACATTGCAACATTTGAAGATTCACCACACTGCCTACTTTGAGTCAAGGTTCGAAACAGCCTATATGCACTATTTACTGTATAGTCACCATGTGCTTCCTGAACCCAACAAAGCAGATCAGACCTTCCATGACTTAAAACAATATTCAAAATCTCTGAAGCCACATTCGGTAAAAACATAGCATTAATCTTGCCCACATCCCACACCCGATGAGCAGCATCCATTAAAGAATCCACAATGGCATTTTCCTCATGAGCAATAGCCCCACTTTCACTCTGTAGATCAGCCCTTTTTATTGATCTCCATTCTTACCTCTGCCTCCAATCTTCTTTCTTTTAGCTAGTCAAGATGTTATTCTAGTCTTTCACTGTTAGAGCTTTGATCAAAGTGTTGTATCTTATAGGTGCCACTGCTTCATGTTTGTAGGTGAGGGTGAAAGGAGTCTCTCCCATCGGGGTTCTGACCGTGGTTCGGCTATGCCCACAAGACCCCTGGAAGTTCTTCTACCCAGGCGCCCTTCCTGTCATTAAGTTTCTTCTTGAGGATCCCAAGTAGTGTCTTATTGATCATCTCAACTTGTTAATTGGACTACAAGTGTCTTGGAGATGAGTACTTAAACTTAATTCCCAGGTCCCAGCACCAATCCCAGTAGTGATTTGAGTCAAACTATCTTCCTTTATCAGATATGATGAAACAGGGAATTCTAAATCTACAAACAATAGCCTTCCCCAAGAATCGGGTTATGTTGCTCGCCGTATCACTGCCAAGGCTTTAGTTTCTACCCATTTAGTGAAGTAATCCACCATAATAACTACAAACTTTAATCCACCCTTACCCGGGGGTAGAGGGCCCACTAGTTCTAAACAAATGAGGTACCGGGGAGAATTCTTAACATTTCAAGCATTTCTGAACAAATTCTTCTGCGTGTATAAGGGCATATTGCCAGTAGTACCCCACCCTCATCACCTTGGCCACCAGTGCCTTCCCTCTAGAGTGGTTACCACAGACTCTAGGTCTTTGATTTTGGCATCGCGTCTCCCGATGGTTTCCCTTACTCTGCTCCGTCTTGGTCAACTCAGTGCACCTGCCTGTCATCCATTTGTTATGTCAGACATCAACGTTGTGTTTCTCAACCATTCGTGCCTTGTATTCACTAAGGGCATCAAGAGAGCCCTTGGCCTCGTCCAACTCTCTTTCGTGTTTGTCCAGCTCATTCTGGAATTAGTCCCTCTCCTATTCCAGAAGCTTGGCTCTAAGCGAGAATGTCCCACCTCATCCCGCGACTTGGCCAAGTCATCTATAAGGAAGGCCACCTCCTTATGGGCCTTAGCTAACTTGCAATTCCGGCACTTGCAGGTGGCCTGCAACTCGGCCACATTCTCCATCACAGTGTCCTTCTCCCGTTGCCTCCTCCACCTCTTGCTTTGCCTTGCAAGCCTCCAGGGAGCAAGAAGAATGAACGATCTGAGTGCTCGGACCTTTTCCTCAAGCTTTCCTTTCTCTTCCACAATCAGGCCAACCAACTAGGTAGTTCCCTAGAAAACACACAAGGTTAATGACAAAGCGAAGGAAGATCAACCAAGAAAAGTCAAACTAAGTCCTGCACCTATACCTGCAAAAACAACCCCCTAAGATTTTTGGCCTCGCACTCGATGGCTTTGGTCCGTGCAACGTCAAAACTAGGACCTGTTCTCCTTGGATGGCCCTCCCTAGGGGACACCGATGGGCCGACTCCACCCAATTCCCAGGAGGAGTCCTGCGAGGTGGATGTTCAGGAAGGGCCAACACCATTAGAACCACCCCTAGCGGCCTACCGTCCACCCGAGGCAGGCCCAGGTTCTGATGACTCTTTGAACGCCGTTAGGGGGACGTCCCCAACCACATCCCCTTCCAGGTCCTCGACCTTTGGAATTGGTGTCTCCATAAAGCGCAGCCCTAACGACCGACCAATTGCCTCATCCTCGGGCAGGACAGGAGAACCCCACGAGCCAAGAGACTCTTTCACCATCTCTCGCTCAAGTGTGGCGGTCTCCCCCTCTTCTTGGTTGGTCTCCCCCAACCCTTCATTAGTTTCCCCTTCCACTTGATTAAGGGGTGATTGGAAGGTGGGCTCCTCCTGGGTGAAAAATGAGGTGAACACACGCTCGGAGGTCTGGCTAAAGGGTGGGAAAGGTATCGAGACCCTGTCATTGTTGTGCTCAGCTACAAAGGATGTCCCGAGTCGTCCTCGTTATGGTCGGGACTCATGCTCGCCACAATGGAGGCTGTGACAAGAGGAGTGTTTGCCAAGAACTCATCAGGTATAGGTCGAGATGGCTCGACAACGTCCTCAAAGGGAACTGCCGAAGCAAAGGACCCTCTTAGGGAAGGCTTGAGGAAAGCCTCAAAGAAAGCCATTCAAAAGCCAACCTCATCCTTATCCAATTCATCCTGGGGAGCGATTGGTGGTGTGGGAACCGACGCAATTACTTGAGTCGCGGATGCTTGAGCAGTCAGCGGGGTGGTAATAAAAGGAGTCGTGACCTGGCCAAAGGATGAGCCACCACAGTCCTGCTACTCAACGCCTTCAAGTGCGGGACATGGATCTCTTGTCGAGAAGCCTCCCTCCCGGCCCTCTAAGACACCTCGTTGGCATCATTGTCAACACCACCACTAGCTAAAGATGGGCTGGAAGGCCTCTTCTGACACCGGGAAGTAAAGGGCTCTCTCAAGAAGCTTCGACCTAGGGCATAGGAACTGTCTAAGGTGGAAAGGTGGCGACGGATGTTGGAGTCGGTTAGCACAGCATCTAACATCAAGTCTTTGGGATTGGCTTTCACCCAAGACAGGACGACCTCCTCCTATTCGGATAGAAAATCGAGATGGACTTGTGTTTTGGTATGATTGCCCAAACGACTTGGACCGGAAACTCTTGGTGGATAGCCTCCCCCTTGGGATATTACTAGTCCGAGCCCTACACAAAAAAAGAACCAGCTGGTCCAATCCTTGATATGAGAAAAGCGCTTCTCCAGGGCAGCAATCTGCTTTCGGCCATAGGCCTTGAAACTACATAGATGACCATCAAGGTGTAGCACCCTGTACCCAAAAAGGAATCCCTCGGGGTCAAATTGGGATACTCCTCAGTCCCAAGGCTCAGCACCAAGCGAAAAATCACATAGCACGCGACCAAGAGCCGCCATGCATTCGGATGAAGTTGGGAAGGCGCCAAATCGAGGTAGTCCAAAACATCGTGAATGGGGTGGCAGAATAGCAGCTGAAGCCCATTTGTGAACATTAGAGGGAAGAGGGCCACCTTCGTCGCCAGGCAGGGCTATAAATGAACCAATCTGTTTGATAGCCTATTCAATACTCGCTCGGTTAAACTCGAATCGAACTCTACTCATGAAAAAAAAAAAAAACCTCGCCAATAAAAGCAGATACCCGATTGATTAGTAAATAACACATACCCGACAAAACTTGACTCGACTCAGCTAAAACTCGTTAAGACCTGCTCGCTTATGCTTGAGTCGACTTGTTGGCTCGATTCGATTAAAGCACATTCATATATTGTTAAATATAAACATACACCTACGTATATATACATATATATATATTAGCTAATAACATGCACTATTATAATTACATATATAATATGTAACCTAATTACTTATGCCTATATAATGAATATGCTTCATAGCTATATTTTATAATTTATACAATATCAATAAAGATTTAATAATTTCATATACTAGTATGTGGGAACCATAAATGAAATAGATATATGCTATCATATTATGTGTATGTAGTAATAATTTATGTATGTATATAATATATTGTTTATTTATAATTAATTATTTATAAATGTTTAATATCTTGTAATTCAATAAAGATTCTACTTGTTAGTTGTACAAATTCAATATTAGATTTTTTATTTTTTATTTATCTAATTATTAAATCTTATTAAAAAATAATAATAATAAACAACTCGAGTCGAGCTCGAGCTTGGCTTGATTCAAGCTTGTTTTTGGGACGAGCTTGAGTTGAAAATTTAGCTTATCGAGTCAAGCTCGAATAAAGATTAAAAAAAATCTCAAGCTCGAATTAGAGTTTTTTGAGTTGAGTCAAGCTCAGCTAGCCCTATCGCTAGGCCAGCGTCGTCGACAGCCACAGCACGACAGCTTGGAACCTCCTAAACAACTAAGTTGGAAACGCTAAATGTTCCCCGTAGTGCACGAAGGTCAGTAGGAAAGGTTATCAACTCCCAATCCTGGCCCTCGAAGAACGATGACTTCTCTCCAGCGAATCCTTCAAGAACCATTAGAGGTCCCCTCGGCATGCACAGAGCCATCCTTCATGGAACCAGGGCTAGAAGTATTCTTGGGGGCCATCTGAAACAAGCGTAGGGTGAAAACTGGAAATAAACAACGAAGAAGAAAAGAACTCGAAGAAGAATGGAAGAGAGACAAGAAGGTGATGGGGTTCATGTAGGAAGCAAAAGGAAAAAGAAAATGAGGGGGAAACAGGGCTTAAATAGAAGCCTACGTCAGTTGAACTACCAACACATGAAGTGATAGGCGCCGTTGGAAACAAAGCGTCATGAGCAAATCATGAAACCCATGCTACGTGTAATGATGGCAAAGATAAACCGTCGCACACACCCCCCCCCCCTCGCAAGCAAGGAAAAGAGAGGATCACTCATGTGGAAGACACAAACCAAATCGAGATTGCATAGAGGCCAAACCACCTCTTCACGCGTGGCAACGTGGGCACAACCTAGCGTAATGGCCAAGAAAGTCATGAAGAACAATTTTTGAATTCTCACTGCACGTGTGTGGTGGGAATTCGTGGGGTGCTGAGGAGGATTTACTTTCCCGCTTGGGCCGCATGGGGTTTGGTTCCCCTCAGGGCCCAAGCCAACCAGTAGATAGTCCAGTACAGAACCAATGAAGGAAAGAGGACTAGGCAGTGCCTGAAAAGGCCTGTCGGATATGGAGAATGGTCACGTCACTTGCTCAGACCACAACCCACACCGCCGGACAATAAACACGCAGGTATTAAATGATCTGTAAAGCCAGCACGCAACGACATTGATACAAACCCGTAGGAATGGAATCACTTGAACCCACAATCAAATTGAAAACTCACCCAAGAAAACCAAACTCAAGTCAATGGATGAAAAATCTAGACCCGATGAGAACTCATTTCGAGAACCTAGATTATATTAAAATCTAGACTTGTTGAAAAACCCATCTCAAGAACCAAGATTACAAAAGAGGAACGCCACAAAGATTGTGATTTACCTTTAATAGGTTCAAAAGTTCAATCAAGAACAAGAGAAGTAAAACTCAACTCTTAATGACTAAATTCATCAAATTTTCATAAACTGATTAAAATGAGACTACAAAGAGTATTTAAAGTAAAACTTAATTAAAATCCTAGACAAAATAAAGCCTTTTCTCCCAAAAATACCCTTGCATGAACAGTGTCGCGGCTGCTATAGTGTCTCTACAGTAACTCGGCTACAGTAAATGCTTGAAACCCTATTTCCTAAAAAGTAACTTTCCAAATAAGCTCTTGGCCAAAATACAAAGCCTTCCCAAAAATCCTAATTCAAAATAAGACATATGTGGGCCAAGCACCCTCAAGCCCACTTATTCTAAACTAATAAAATAAATACTTAAATAAATTAAAAGCTTTCAATAATAATAGGCCCAAAAAATACTCTAAGTCATGTCTTCTATGGCTTGTATCAAGTAGATCAAAACTGGTTCTCCTTTTTTCAAGCCCATCTTGAGTGTTGGGCTCTTGCTAGCTTCATTCCAAGTGGATTGCATCAATTATTGTATTGCTTCATTGATCTTCTTGGCTCTTAATGTTGTAATTAGCCCATCTGAAACTTGCAAAGAATCTTTAAGGTTAGGTTTGGATGTTGAGATAAGATGAGAATTTTTGAAAATTTTGTGAATAGTGTTAAGATGAAAGTTTAAAATATTATTTTTTAATATTATTATTGTTTTGGGATTTGAAAAAGTTAAATTAAAATTTGAAAAAGTTGAATTGTTTATTATATTTTATATGGAGATTTGAAAAAGATGTAATGATGAGATGAGATGAGATAGAGATGAGAAATCTCATCTCTCTCCCCCAAACATAACCTAAGACTAGGCCCATCTTGGTTCCCATCATTCCCCCTCTCCTCAAAAGGATTCGACCTCGAATCTCCACCTGGATCAAAGGGAAAATGGTTAGTAGCTTTGAAAATAGCAAAAACATTATATTTGCCTGGAAGATCCACTTGATATGCATTATCCTTAATTTGTTCAAGAATTTGGAACTGTCCATGCAAGCTATTCCTGTCATCAACAGGTAAAGGCATTAAATCTAAAGGAGTAAACTCAATGAATTGCAAATAATACTCCCACAAGTATTCATGAAGCATATCTAAAGTCTTCCTTAAACCAAAATGACCACTCCAATTATATGCAAACTCAATGAATGACAAGCAATACTTCCACAAACGTTCATACAACACTTTAATTAATGGCAAATGATACTCCCATAAAAGTTCATGCAACATGTCAATGAATGGCAATCATACTCCCACAAATGTTCATGCAACACGTCTAAAGTCTTTTTTGTACCAAAATAGCCACTCCAATTATATGCAAACTCAATAAATTGCAAGCAATACTACCACCCATGGTCACGCAACATGTTTAAAATCCATTTTACACCATAATGACCCAACAAACCAAGATGTCTATCACACACAAGCAACTTACGCATAAAAATAGTAGGCACACAAAGTCTATTCTCTCTAAACAAGTACCAATTAAGTTTATAGAACTTACCATACGGTGCTTTCTCACAGGTTCCATGCACACTAGCCAAGCCATCATCATCAACATACAATTTCTTATCATATTCAAGTCTTAATAACTTTGCATCCAAAATGATGACAAAGACATACATTCTTGCTAAAACATCAACCACAAAATTTTTCTTATATTGTGTGTACCTGATTACATAAGGAAAGGTCTCAATAAATTACACCCACTTGGCATGCATTCTATTCAACTTACATTGTCCATTCAAGTGCGTCAAGGACTCATGTTTTTCAAATAAAGGTCAGGTAGAGATTGTCGCACCTGGCACAAAATCAATGTAACGCTCAATCTGTCTAATAGGTGGCAATCCCTTAAACATATTGCTAGGAATCATGACCTCATATCCCTGCAACAACAAAACAACAACACTAGGCAAAAGGTTGTTAAATTTGTTAGTATAAAAGCTTGCCTTAGCATAAAAACCCACTTTTATTTTTTCGTTTCTATTTGCAATCTCTCCTTCTTTTTTTGCTCATGGCTCCACTCTTTTTTCTTGACTCTCAGCCACCTCTCTATTTTCCTTTTCACTCTCTCTTTCTCTTGATGTTTCAGTCTCATTCTATTTTTTCCTCTTACTCTCTTTTTCCTTTTCACTCTTATTTCTTTCACTCTTCTCTTTTTTTGAACTATCAGTCTCACAATTTCTTTTTTCCTCAATATCATCCTCACTTTAGTCCCTCTTTTTTTTTATCAATCTCACTTTTCAGCTCTGGTTGGTCCCCATGGACCTGTGTTGGAGTTAAATGAGTAAGTTTGATTGTTTTTCTATCCTTTTCAAAACTGTACTTGTTCTTTAACCCATCATGGATCACCTTCTTATCATACTGCCATAACTTCTCCAACAAAATATGGCCAGTATGCATAGGCACTACATCAGAAAGCACCACATCCTGGTATTTTCCAATTGAAAAAGAAACCAGCACTTGCTTATTTACCCTAACCTCCCCACAATCACTCAATTACTACAACTTGTATGGTCTAAGGTGTTTCAAGGTAGGTAAACTCAATTTCTCAACTAAAGTAGTGCTTGCCAAATTAATACAAATCTTCCCATCAATGATCAAACTACATACCTTGTTATTGATGTGGCATCTAGTATGAAAAATGTTCTCTCTTCGCTGCTCTGTATCATCCATCCTAATTTATGTATTAAGGGCACGCCTGGTAACAAAAGACTCACTATACTCTTTATTCTTATACCCATTCTCAATACTAGGCTCACGTCGCCTCTTATCTCTCCCACCTTGCAAATTTCTAATCACTGCTTCTTAATGATCCATCATATTCCTCACTTCACCCAATACTAAGTTCAACCGCTCAAACTGTTGATGCATGGCTTGCAACACAAAGGATGACTTTTCTGTCATCCCCTTTGGTGATTAGTCATTCCTATGAGAAATCATAATGTGCTACACAAAAAGAATGCTAGTGGAAAACCTCAAACACTCCCTTACGTGTTTACACTCGAATATTAGCACTCCACTTGTGTTTCACTCTTAATTGGCTTTTTCCCGATAACGGTCTCACACTCTCTTGCCTTTTACCTCAATAGTTTTTCCGTTCAAGTTCTTTAAGAATTAATTGAACTAAATCAAGACAATACAAACTTGTAATATTCCAACCAGTAATATAGATCCAAGAAACAAGAATAAGAAACAATGAATTAATAAAATGACACGATACTCAAGGAATTTATGAGTGAAAGAATAATTATAAAACAAGATACCAACTAGAAAGATGTATTCAGCCCCTTTGATGATAAAGCTCAATCAACAAATATATTTCTTTCTCTTTATTGTAACTATGTAGCAACCTTTAAGCTATCCACTTTTTTTTTTCTTCGAATTTTTTTTTTCTTTTCTTTTCCTTTCCTTTCTTTTCTTTTCTTTTCTTTTCTTTTTTTTTTTTTTTTTTTTCTTTTCTCTAATTCAATCACAAACAGCAATATTCAATTGAAAATCAAACAATTTAATTCAAACACACAAAAATTGATATTGAACTAGAGAATCAATGGAACAGCACTCTAAACAATTGACAAACATAAAGATGCAAGAAACCCTAGAATAATCAAAATTTAGCAGCCACCTCTTTTTTTTCCTCTTTTTGTAACCCTAGAACAATAAAGTCCTAGAATCAAATATGCAAGAAATAAAAGATAGAATTAGACCTTATTAGAAACCGAGCTCTGATACCAAATGATATGAACCTACAGAAATGGAATCCCTTGAACCCACAATCAAATTGAAAACTCACCCAAGAGAGCCAAATTCAAGTCAACGGATGGAGAATCTAGACCTGATGAGAACTCGTTTCGAGAATCTAGATTATATTAAAATTTAAACCCGTTGAAGAACCCATCTCAAGAACCCAGATTACAGGAAGGAACGTCACAAAGGTTGTGATTTACCTTTGATAACTTTAACAGTCCAATCAAGAACAAGAGAAGTAAAACTCAACTCACAATGAATAAATTCATCAAATTTTAAAAACTGATTAAAATGAGGCTACAAAGAGTATTTAAAGCAAAACCTAATTAAAACCCTTTCTCCCAAAAATACCCTTGCATGAACAATGCCGCGGCTGCTATAGTGTCGCTACAGTAACTCGGCTACAGTAAATGCTTGAAACCCTAGTTCTTAAAAAGTAACTTTCCAAATAAACCCTTGGCCAAAATACAAGGCCTTCCCAAAAATCCTAGTTCATAAAAATAAGACATATATGGGCCAAGCACCCTCAAACCCACTTATTCTAAACTAATAAAATAAATACTTAAACAAATTGAAAATCTTCAATAACAATAGGCCCAAACAGTACTCTAAGTCATATCTTCCATGGCTTGTATCAAGTAGATCAAAACTGGTTTTCCTTTTTTCAAACTCATCTTGAGTGTTGGGCTCTTGCTAGCTTCATTCCAAATGGATTGCAGCAATCCTTGCATTGCTTCTTTGATCTTCTTGGCTCTTGATCTTGCAATTAGCCCATCTAGAATTTGTAAATGATCTTTAAGACTAAGTCCACCTTAGTTCCCATCAAACATAGTCGGGCGTCCACTCACCTCTATGGCCAAGGTAATGTGCACGCCTCCCACCCCTTACCTGTCGTAAGGGACAGATTGGAGACTCACGCATAATGCTACAAGGCAACGGCTGATATGATAGGGGGAAACCTGCCACTAGTACAGTGTCCCATACACCCTTGCACTATCTGCTAGCAGTTGGCTCTCTGAACAATTTTCTCTTTACATCCCCACACAAAGAGATAATTCTAACTTAGGTATCAGAAGTGTCCCTCAGCACCCCAAGCCCTCAACTCCTTGGGTCTTGCAGGTCAAAGGGAGGAGAATTGTTGAGTTGCCCTAGCTACGAAATATGACATCAAAATAAATGTAATGAATAAGATCCCTACATTATTTAAAAGAGAGAAGTTTTTTCCATTTATAATTATTCCAAACGATTTCGATTATTACTTTGACTAATCCTTTGGAGTATAGGTCTATGTGGCTTGATCTTTCTTTAGGTTGTCACAAATATGCTCATCTCCAAATCTAGATGCCTCTATTTTTTTTTTTTTTCTCATTTTTAAGGAATTAAGGACACTATCTAGTATAAGCAAGAGCAAGAGGGTGATAAAGCTCAAGAGGTTGTCATCCTTTGTAGAGTTAAGGAAAGTTCCTCGAGACAAAAGTCCCAAATTCAATGGCTACAACTTGGGGATCGTAACACGTTAGATTCTTCTCCGAAGATGTAAGAATATCTGATATCAAAGCAAAACTAGCTTTAATGATCTTCTTTTATTATGCTCAAAAGCAGCATTTTCACGCGTGGCTTGATGATCGATGGAATGAAGTTATATTCGTGGCTTATCAAGATTTGGGCTTCGTGTATGTTATGTAGGCGTTCCACTCGTTGTGACTTGGTGGATAGATGGTTTGCTAGGGCCAAGAGTTGGACAACTTGGCTCCCATTTCTAGGCGTTCCACTCATTGTGAGTAGGTGGGCTGATCCCTGTATCTCTATGGAAGGGAAGGGCTTTGATTTTAGTCTTAGGGCCCTCAAGTTACTTGTTTCTCAATTTTAAGGAAGGAGGCCTAGGCTTAGGATTTTACAAAGTTTTGGAAAACAATCCTAGGCCTAGGTCGAGGCTAAGGTTTTTCAATTGCATTTTTAGCCTATTTTGTAATAGAAAAATATTTTGATCATAAATTTTTTTTATTAAAATAAATTTATAAATTGACATGAATTAATGTGATGTTGGATTATAAAACTAATTTTATTATAAAATAAATCTTATATATCGTATAAAATTATGTCAATTTATAATTTTACTTTTATGAAATTTTTTGTAGCAGTATCACTTCTTTTTACAATAATGAAGCTAAGGATATTGATAACATATTTTTCTCTTGCCCATAAACTGAATGACTTCGGCTCCTTATTTGTGATCAATGTAACATTCCTCCGCTCTTACTAAGCTTGGAGTGATTAGATTTCTTGGTTGGCTCATCAGCCGTAGGTAAATATATTCTTGGTACCATTATGTGGCTTATCAGCCGACTTCGTTTGTTTTCACAACTTATTATCATCTCATCTCATCTCTTCTAATCATTATTTATATATATATATTTAAATTTTCGAACAAAATAAAATGAACAATTCAATTTTTTTAAATTTTAAAATAAAAATAATATTAAAATAATATATTTTAACAATATTTTATTCAACTTTAAATTTTTATTTCAACTCATCTAATCTCATCCCATCTCATCTGTAAAAACAAACGAGAACTTACTGTTTTTGTTCGTTGCATATGGTTGGAACACAACTCCTAAATGTGTTATTAAGGTTATGTTTGGGGGCAAAGATGAGAAATCTCATCTCTATCTCAACTCATCTCATCATTACATCTTTTTCAAATCCTCATATAAAATATAATAAACAATTCAACTTTTTCAAATTCTAATTCAACTTTTTCAAATCTCAAAATAATAATAATATTAAAAAATAATATTTTAAACTTTCATCTTGACACTATTCATAAAATTTTAAAAAATTCTTATCTTATTTCAACATCCAAACCTAACAGTCCTTAGGATATTTCTCAACACGTAGAAGACAGCTCGTGCGGCTATCTTGATTGTGAGATACTCAAGCTACCCAAGCTAATTTGAACCTTGTTAAAGTTTGGAGACTTCCGAAAAGTATATTTGATTAAGGTTCAAAAAATCAAAATAGAGCTCAAAATTGGATAAGGAGCAATTCAATGAATCGGACTGTTCATGATAAATTAATTGATAATTTCAATTTTGATAAAAAGTACTAAAAATCAAATATAATATAATTCAAGCATTTTATATTATGTATCAAAAAGTACTATAAATTCATTAACTAGTTTCAATAAAAATATGATATAAATTTAAATAATTTAAATAAATATATAATTTATGTATTTAACCTCAATTGTTCAATTTAAACCAATTTAAAATAGAGATAATTAGTATGAGATATGATTGTATATTTTTAATTTATATATATAAAAAATATATTTAAAAATATTACATCAATCTACACATTTTTTTTCTTGCTTTTTCTCCTATTGGATGGAATTGCAAATTTATGATTATCTTTTTTTATATTTGAGTTGACGTCGAAATCGATGTGTATATTAATTTCTTAAAATAAAATTAGTATCACTAATAAATGTTTTTGTATAAAATATTTTAATAATTATGTTTCACGTC
>QEOT01005033.1:13757-41814 GCA_003123785.1 Pterocarya stenoptera
TATCTTTTTTTTTTTTTTTTTTTTTTTTTTCCCTTTTTCTGGATGACTATGATCCGGTTATGATGGTTTTGCTAGTTAGGTTTCTTAATTTGGCTTTTTATTAATTCAACAAATTAAATAGAAAAAAAAAAAAAGAGAAGTCCTTTATACCGACATAAAATAATTATACAAAAATAAATTTATAAAATAACATAATTTCATGTGATGATCTGTTATATTTTTCTATAATAAAAGTAAATTTACATTCTAACATACTACTACATCAAGTCATGTCATTTTGTATATTTAAAGTAAATAAAAGAACCCAAAAATAAACTATGTATATACAAAAACAAGTACTAGTACTTGTTTTTAATGTTATATTTAGAATAATGTTATATCCAATTCTAGAATATACAAGTTTCGCTCACTATTTTAAAAAAATAACGGGCTGGGATTTATGGTTAAAAAGTATAGTTTTTCATGTGAGTTTCATATTTGTTAGATTTAAAAAATAAAAAAAGTATGCAGAATTTATGCACCTTAAAAGTGTATAAATAATTTTTCATAAATCAACACCATGAAGCTGTCTCACTCATTTCCTACGGAATGGAACTAACTAATTATTTCACAACTAATTAATTAAGTCGTATTGATTATTACTGGTTCTATTTCAAAGCCCTTTTTTTTCTCTTTTGAAGAATAAACTCTAGTTTAGATTCTGGAGCTCTCTTACCTTTTTAGGATTGCGGTTTGGGAAGTAATGTATTTTGAAATATTCTGTGAATAATAATAAAAAAGTAATGAAAAAAATAATAGAATATTGAATAATAATGAATTGTAATAAAAAATAGGTAAAAAGTAATAATAAAATAATAAATAGTAATAAGTATTCTTAGAATTTTGAAGTATGTACCATCTCTTTGGGGATGTTTGGAGTTTGGAAATAATTTACATCTTATATTCTCATTTTATCTCAATTTCTTTTCAAACATTATTCAAATATAAACACTTTCAAACTAATCATTACTACTTTTTTGAACTAATCATTACAAATTTTTCTAAATTTTCAAATAAAAAAGAAAAAATAATTCAATTTTTTCAAATATCAAAACAAAATAATATTAAAAAATTATATTCCAACAATATTTTAACTTTATCTTATTTTTATACAATTTTCTCTCTCTCATTTTTCAAAATCTAATAAATATTTAACTCAAATTATCTCACTACTATTCACAACCATCTTACTACTATTTACAAAATTTTTATCTCATCTCATTCCTCAAATATTATTTATTTATACTTTTTAAAGTTTAGAAAGTGCGATACTATTTGTGAAAAGATAATTGATATATATATTTATATGTATATTTTAAAGAAGAGGTATTCCAAATTTATTGATATCCCTTACTTATGGTAAAGGAAAATCGTGCTTACAAACAAACACATGAGGTTTACAAGTAAAAATAAAGGCCCGAACCCCAGGCATCAAAAAAACCTATGAACATCCAACCACAATACAAAATACCAAGAAGTTCACATAGAAAATAGAAATCAAAACAAACAAAATACAAGAAACAGCCCTAAGCAGAAATGTTACGAGAAAAAGGACATGCAGGAAAAAATTAACACATGCAAGTAATAAAAAAGAAACAATAAGCCGAATGCATCTTACAATAAATACAGGACTTATATGGAAATATCTTTTTATTAGTAGAGCTCACTTTTTTTTAAAACGATTGCACGGCATTTATACTCTCTACGACTGTATGTACTATTACTCTTTCTCATAATATATTTAGGAAAAAAAAACAGGATGAGTTATTTTGTTTAATTTTGTAAAAATTGTTTTATTTATTATTACCTAGAACACGCCGAAAAATGCCGCACTGATCATAGCATGATCATCTCATTCTCATGGGCAAGAAAAGCATTCTCTTTTTCCTCAGCATTTGGAACTAATTTGGAGTCTTGGACTATGTAGATATATAGTTCTGTTAATTTAGTGTTCTTCATGTTATTCTAGACCTGTTTTTTCTGTCGACTGTTTACCCCGTGGTAGGTGGGGTGATCTTTTGCTTATAAAAACCAAAAACGTACCATACACTAGTTTAACCAGAGTATATAGCTTATGCCTCTCTTTCTTCCAGGAGTCTCCGTTTTCTTACCTAATCCAAACAGTGAACACCAAACGTCGGACGACACATGATGATCTATATATCCGAAAAAGACCAAGTTATGCCAGTACTTGAACTCGGTTCCTCCTCAGTTTCCGGACAAACTGTTTGCGTCACCGGCGCAGGCGGCTTCATTGCCTCATGGATCGTGAATCTTCTCCTAGATAGAGGCTACACTGTTAAAGGGACTGTGAGAAATCCAGGTAATTATTAGACGTTGGAGTACCGTAGTTCTTTCCGAGATGCAGGTTTTTATTTTTTTTCTATGAAATGGCATATATCTTCCTGCAGGGACGTTGATACGTCGTTTCATTTCATTAAATTGCATGGAATTAATTAATTCCTTTAATATATATTTACTAATGCATGATTTCATGTGTACTGTGTATATATGTACTGCGCGCATGGGACGGTTAATATATATACATATATATATATATATAGAGGACCCAAAGAATGCTCATTTGAAAGAACTCGATGGAGCAAAGGAGAGGTTAACTTTATGGAAAGCTGATCTTCTTGATTACGAGGGCCTCAAGGCGGCCATTAATGGGTGTGCTGGAGTTTTTCACACCGCGTCACCCGTGACCGATGATCCCGTTAGTGCATGGATTTCTCATCTTTTATTTCGGTGCTATCTATTCATATTCATGCATGTACATGAGTGATGTTACATCATTAATATAATGAATATATAATTTTAAGTTTTGATTTGCTATACATATAAATATACACACACACACACGAGTAATCCTATATATACACTATATACTCTCATCCAACTATGCAAGAGGTGGCACCTTGATCACTATTGGATAATAAAAAATATCTAATAAAGGATTCATCCAATGATGATAAATGTGTCTCATCTTACATATTGTGGTGGATTAGTTATGACTCCATTCATATACGCTACAAAATATCATGATAAGCTTTAACCAAACATGAAATATTATTAATAGGCCGCATGTATGATCGGTTAAGTTCAATTCAAAAACTTACTAAGTGTGTTTGTTGTGATAGGCATATTGTAGATTTTTTTTTATCGAATTTTAATTTATTGTTTAGAATAGAAGAAAGATAAACACATAAATTAAGTATTGAGTTACACAATATTTATTAAACATTTAATGTTGAGAAGAAGTTATGGAGCACTAGCTATATAGATATTGTGAATTAGTCTATTTCATTTGTGTTTATCTCTCCCACTCTAGGCTTTAGATTTTCTAAGAAATTAATTAGAATCCAAATCTTTAAATATATATATTTTTAAATCATCTTAGTATGATTGATCCTTAGATATTTATTACATCTATTTTTAATATATAATGATAAAACTTATTAGTGGAGAACGAAAAAGATTGTACGTATTAATTCCAAGAATTATTTTCTTTCAATAATTTATTATAACCAATTTCTTTTATTGTTTCTGTCGTTTTGTTATTGCTCGATCGATCGAGCACGGTTTCGTACGTTTTAAATTCTCTCAATTAATAAAATTATTAATGGTTGTGGTTGTGATTGTGATTACAACTTGAAATGAAAGGAACAAATGTTGGAGCCGGCAGTGAATGGCGCGAAGAACGTAATCATGGCAGCGGCAGAGGCCAAAGTGCGACGGGTGGTATTTACATCATCAATGGGTGCGGTGTACATGGACCCTACTAGGAATCCAGATGTCGTGGTTGATGAATCTTGTTGGAGTGACCTTGACTTTTGCAAGAACACCAAGGTTAATTAATGTTACATTAATTTGCGTATAGATCAACGGACATATATATATAATATTATATTTACTTCTTTCTTCAGATGATTGGACACGTACTACGTGAATGATCAATCTTTACTACTAAAATACTAGAATTTTCAAAGCTAGGCATCAATATATGTAAAGTGGTTAACCAATTAATTATAGCAAGGCCGGCCAGTCATATTTTCCTAGCTAGCTATATAGGTAGAGTAAATTCAGATATGGTGATCGATCGAGCGCGACTATCTTGACAATATTGAAACTAGAATAATATTAATAAACTTACAAAATAAATTTAGTATTTTTCTATGATAATTAATGAATATTTTGATCATGGGACGAATGAAGTTTGGATTTGAATTAATTAATGCAGAATTGGTATTGCTATGGGAAGACAGTGGCAGAGCAGGCAGCATGGGAGGAGTCGAAGGAGAAAGGGGTGGATATGGTGGCGGTGAATCCGGTGATGGTGCTGGGACCATTGTTGCAACCAACAGTGAATGCAAGCATTATTCATATCCTCAAATACTTGACTGGATCTGCTAAAACATATGCAAACTCCGTTCAAGCTTATGTCCATGTCAGGGATGTTGCCCTTGCTCACATTCTCGTTTTCGAGACTCCCTCTGCGTCTGGACGATACCTTTGTGCTGAGAGCGTGCTTCACCGTGGTGATGTCGTCGAAATTCTTCTCAACTTCTTCCCAGAGTATCCAATTCCAACCAAGTTAGTTTTTTTTTTAATATAAATTATATATAATAATTTATTATTATATGTGGGTACTAGACCGTATATATATGTATGTGTAAAAAAGAAAAAGAAAAAATACTAGTAAAACATTTTAAGGGGCGTTTGAAATTAAGAAACACGGATGCTCACAGTTTACCAGTATACATGACCAATATGCATGCTGCATGCATGATGAAATTTCTCACCAAATCACTAAAAATTCCGGCCAGAACACTAGGTGGACCCATTAACGTATTGCTGAGTTAGTCATGAGTCATGACATAAGAAATTTGGCCAGAAAAAGAGTGTTTATCTAATAATTTAGAAAGAGTTTTTGGACGTACGTGGAGAATTAAGAAAGTAAGTAGCTTGCTTTTAGCATGCACGGCAGGCAGGAAATGTACGTAAAACCTTTTGCATTTTTACGTATATATATAATGTGTATATATATATATATTATATTCTATAAAATTATATGGCGGAAGCATGCAGCAGTACACCAACTTTGTTTAAATGGGTGTAAAATTGATGCACTCTGCTAGCTAGCTGCTTGAATATTATATATATAGCTAGAAGTATTAATGGATTAAATTCCATTTGATAAAAAATAATAATAATAATAATAATAATAATAATAGTACTTATATTAATATATCATGGAGGTACGTGGAGATACCTTACCTAACCCGATGTAACTGTCGGACTTGGACCCGTCAAATTGAATATTGAACGCATGCATTTGAATATTATATTGAAAAAAAAAATAGAAGAAAAGTTGAATCTAGAAATTCATCACCACCAAATGTCGTCCAATTTGTCGACCGGGTTATTGATAGATCAGATCACATTATAAATACATAAATTCGGTTTTCGACCCAATTAATTTGTATTAATCATGATTTTATTTGTTAATCATTTTTTGAAAATAATTTTCAGTTGATTTGTTACGTACATCTATGTACTTTTTTAACTTCAAATTTTAATTTATTATCAATCACATTTATATAGACATTTTTATGGAGGCCGGCGGGTTAGATTAATATAATAATAATATATATATATTTTTTTTGTGGTGGTTGCCAAATTAATTATTGTAATTTATAACGACGTTGTGTCATTCTTGGAAGCTGTAATATTGTTTCTTGTTTTGCAAGTTAAATAACGATGATGATCTGAAACGTGATGCGTACGTAGGTGTTCGGATGAAAAGAACCCGAGAGCAAAACCATACAAATTCTCCAACCAAAAGCTGAAGGACTTGGGTTTAGAGTTCACCCCGGTGAAGCAGTCCCTGTACGACACCGTCAAGAGCTTGCAGCAGAAGGCCATCCTTCCTGTCCCTAAACATGAGCGAGAAGTTTCTCTCTTAGAATCCAGCAGTCGTCTTTAAAATAAATAATTATATTATAAGATCTCTCCACCATCCGAAATTATAATTTGATTTGGATTAATAAATTTTTAAATCAAATTATATCACGTGGATTGTAAGTAGTGTAAAGACCTTAATTATTGTCTCCATCTTTTTCAGCGCACGGTATATGTAAAGGACGTGTTTTACATCATATTACAATGAAAAGTGACTTTTGCGGCCGCAATAAACCTTATGTCGTAATTAATCCCACATGTTCCCCTTTTCTCTCCCTCTGTCTCTTTCACATTATTATTTGCAATACATATTTGTTGTAGAACTCAAATATGTGCTTACAATTAGTTTTAAAAACTACCTACTATTTAGTCATACAGTGAAAATCTAAAGTTGATAGTCTTTTGAATGGTGAAAAAAGGGAATATGATGTGTGTGAAATATTCTTTCAACCTTTGACAGTTGTGAATCTCTAATATGTGAATTGGAATACAAAGACTAGGAAATTAGATGAAATTGGGACATAATAACTTATAATTAAAAAAAAAAAAAAAAAACTGGGTACTAATGAAAAGTCATAATGCTTCACGAGCAAGCATTTAGAAGGGAAAATCTGAGTGGTTGTGATTGCATTCGAGTTATGGAAACATTAGGCTCTACTATGTATATTTTTGGACTGTATATTTATAGCAAGAATGTCTTGAAGCTTGTTGCCATGATACCTCAACAATTGCATGCCAAGTTCACAGGTGTTGAAGATACCATGCAATTTATGCATACTTTTACTGCAAAACATCTACTCCTTCCATTTTCATGACCATGTCAGCAACACTTAGTTGGGTTGCCCCAATATTGGAGGTGCCCATCACAAGACAGTAGACATCCTCTGTTATATTCAATGTCAAAATGATATTTTCTAAAATATGAAAGAAATTTATACTTTTTCCAGCTAATGAAGCATACATGTGCATGCTTGTGTCACTGTGCTATGGAGCAATAATGTCAAAGCGATTCAGAAGAGTATCATTTATGGTTGATATGTCTGGTTTTTTTTGTTTTTTTGTTTTTTTGTTTTTTTTCTAGTTCATGTCATAGTAATTTAAAATCATTTATATGAATGAAAAGTCATGAAAAAAAAAATCACACGGGTAATAAGTGCATTTGTGGTTTTTTGCTAGGAGCAGAAATTGTAAGATTCTTAGTTGGAATGTTACAGAACTTTCACGTATTCCAAATTGTCCAAAAACTTCTCTTATTACATTTAAGGGCTCATGTTTCCAATTTAATGGCTGGCAAAGGTTCATTGTGTAATTCTAATTGTTGTCAATTAGATGTAATAATCTCATCAAGAGCTTCATGTATCTAATATAAATCCAAGAAATGAAATTTAGAAATACAGGTATGAAATTTGAGTTTGGCTACACAACCTTCATCACATTCCACTCTCCACATTTTTTTTAAATTTTTAAATTTTTTAATATGTTGTTAAATTTTTTTTGAGTTTATTCTTTTTAAATTATTTCAAATTTTCTATTCATTATTCATATAATAAATATTTGATAAAAGAAAAAAAATAAAAACTAAAAAAAATGTAATGTGTGGAGATTGTGTGAATAGTAGGAGGTTGTGAATATTTTTTCATTGAAAAAATAAGAATCTAATTTTGTTTACTTGGATATTATTGTTAGTTGCCATAAATTGATAAAAAGGTAATGATATATTTGAAAATGCAAAATATGAGTTCCTCTAATATTTTTAATAGTATTTTTTTTTTTATGTTGTAATAATATGCTGGACAAATTTCCCATTCTCAAGTCAAGAAGACAAGAAAATTTATATGATTTTTGAGTATTAAAAACGATATGTTTGATTAGTTTTTGTCTGAATTTAAGAAACTCATGAACAAAGGATATATAGACACGAGACTTTAACTCTGATCTACAGAATTTATTGAACATTTATATGATAATCCATGAGCACCGAAAACATGCAATGGATGACCATAGAGTAGTACGTACTACGAGATTCAAGTTTTATAATCACAAAATCTTGCAGCTTTATGAAGGAAAATTTGTTGAGTTACTGTTAAGTCGCCCATGCCCGTAAAAGAAGGGAAGTCGCACTGTAATTTATTTAATTATATAAAAGTTCAAGTTTTCAATTACTGACTAGGCATTCAAACCATAAAATTTGAAAATAAAAGGGCAGTGAAAAGAGAAAGGCACCAAGCGGTGAGTCCAGAGGTGTTACGTGAAGCGGCGAGTCAATTTGTTTCAGAAGCAAAGATATTTCGGTGATTTTCTGAAAATGTTCTCAAGGCTATGTCAGACAAAACAGAGTCAAGTTCCCCCATACAATTTCAGAAAAAGATAAAAGAGGCAATTTTGCAGTCTCACAGACACATTCTCAGGCTACAAATTAGAAAAGCTTCAAAACCACTTACGCCTGAAGATAAGATCTCTTTTGATTCTCTTCTTGTAAGTTATTATAGCGGAGTTTGGTACGGAACTTCTGGATAAATATAGTTAATTATCCTTGCATTTAATTCTATAGGTTCGTGTGTTGAAAACGGTGCAGCTAGTATTTCAAGTACGGACAATATTTGATTGCTATCTATTTCTTTTTCTTTTTATTTTTAATTTTTTTAATTTTATTTAATGGTTAAAAAATAATTATTAGTAAAATTATATATTTTTTTAATGATTAAATATATTAAAAAAATACTTAAAAAGATGATAAAATAAATAAAATAAATATTTCATGAGTGGTGAGAGAGCGGTAAACCGATTGGAAGGTATCATTACCCGAATTGAATCTTCTAACTAAGCTGGTACCAGAAATGCTGGCTGTAGACGGACCGCGCGCGCATGCATGCTTGCATCCTAGCTAAGCTACGACTTACTATATAGGCTTCTTTTTTTTTTCTTTTTTTTTTCTCCTTTTTCTGGATGACTATGATCCGGTTATGTTGTTTCTGCTAGTTAGGTTTCTTGATTTGGCTTTTTATTAATTCAACAAATTAAATAGAAAAAAAAAAGTGCTACCGATACAAAATAATTATATAAAAATAAATTTATAAAATAACGTTATTTCATGTGATGATCTGTTATATCTTCTTTATAAGAAAAGTAACTTTATATTCTAATATACTACTACATCAACTCATGTCATTTTATAAATTTATTTTTATATAATCATTTTACGTCTAAAGTATTTCTAAAAAAAGAACCCAAACATACAACTACATATATACAAAAACAAGTACTATTTATATATATTTAGAATAATATTATATACAATTTTAGAATGCACAAGTTTTGCTCACTACTTTTAAAAAATAATGGGTTGGGATTTATCATTAAAAAGTATCATTTTTCATGTGAATTTCATATTTATCATATTTTGTTTTTAAAAAAAGCATGTAGAACTTATGCAAACTGTATAAATAATTTTTCATAGATCAACACCGTGAAGCTGTCTCACTCATTTCCTACGGAATGGAACTAACTAATTATTCACAACTAATTAATTAAGTCGTCTTGATTATTACTGGTTCTATTTCAAAGCCCCTTTTTTCTCTTTTGAAGAATAAACTCTAGTTTAGGGAAGTGCATGCTAGCTAGCTAACTAGCGAAGGGAGCTCTCTTACCTTTTTTAGGATTGGGGTTTGGGATGTAATTTGTTTTGAAGTATTATGTGAATAATAGTGAAAAAATAATGAAAAAAAAATGATAGAATATTGAATAATAATAAATAGTAATGAAGAATTATTAGAATTTTGAAGTACCATCTTTTAGGGGATGCTTGGAGTTTGGAAATAATTTACATCTTATCTCATCTTATCTCATTTTCTTTTCAAATATAAACACTTTCAAACTAATCATTACTATTTTTTCAAACTAATTATTACAACTTTTTTCAAATTTTCAAATAAAAAATAATTCAACTTTTTCAAATATCAAAACAAAATTATATTAAAAAATTATATTATAACAATATTTTAACTTTATAATATTTTTATACAATTCTTTCTCTCTCATTTTTTAAAATCTAATAAATATTTAACTCAAACTATTTCACTACTATTCATAAACCATCTTACTACTATTCACAAAATTCTCATCTCATTTTATTCTTCAAACATTATTTATTTATACTTTTTGAAGTTTAGAAAATGCAATACCGTTTGTGAAAAGATAACTGATATACATGTATATTTTAAAGAAGAGGTACCTCAAATTTATTGATAGTCTTCACTTATGGCAAATGAAAATCATAATTACAAACAAACACTTGAGGTTTACAAGTAAGTATAAAGGCCCGAACCCAAGTATCAAAAAAACCTAAGAACATCCAATCACAATACAAAATACCAAGAAGTTCACATAGAAAAATAGAAATAAAAACAAACAAAATACAAGAAACAGCCCAGAGCAGAAATGATATGAGAAAAAGCACATGCAGGAAAAAAAATTAACACATGCAAATAATAAAAAAGAAACAATAAGCCAAATGCATCTTATCAAGAAAAAACATTACGATACTCGCAGATAAGGAAGACCAAGTTTGTGCATACAAAGAAGACTTCTTAATTTGCTAAGAATCATGTCTCTATCACCATTCCAATTCATATTTAAACCCCCATCACTTTGCTTGGTGAGAAAATCAGCCATAATATTTCCTTCACGAAAAACATGGCGCACTCTATATTTGATGCAAGTAAGGTAACCATGTAACTCATCTCAAAAATCCTCTAAGTACCAGATATTACAATTACCCCTAATGATCCAATTAACAAGAATTTGAGAATCGAGAACTGCTACGTATAGGCAAATATCATGCATGTACGTGCACGATGCTGGCATTTTGCCACTTTTACCTTATCTTATTAAAAAAATTGAAGAAGAAAAGAGAGAGGATGGAGGAAGAAAAAAGCTTCTTCTTTTTTTCCCCGTTTTACGATGTCTTCTCCCATTTTGCGATTTCTTCTCCATAGATCGGTGTAGCTCCTTCCATACAATTGCATGTTTCAGCTAAATTCCTCTACAAAAGTAAATATCCTAGAACCAGAAAATATGAAAAAATAATCACAAACTGACAGAAGTGAAGTGAAAGTAGGTAGAGGAAGTTGTAAAGCTCGTAGCAATTAAAAGGGAGTTGAAAATGGGTGGAGGCAATAGTGGTTACAAAGGATGACCTTTTGAAGCTCTGTTTTTCCTACGCTTACTTTTGTAGCAATCAGCATTTTCGATGTTGACGAAGATGGGTTGTACAACTTGTACTAGCAACTGTGTATGTATCTTGAGAGGGAAGCGATTTTGAGAGGGTCGCGAGATTCATCAAAGGGCTTAGGGTTCTGTAACTATGTAGGGAAATGGAGGTTCTTTGCATGGATGGAAGGGAGCTGGAGGTGCAAAGGGCTACTTTATTATTTTTATTGAAACACACCGTTTCATGAGGTTGTATTGACGAGGAACTTGATTGAGGGATTGATTATGAAACGCTTCATTTCAATAATACACGCTAGATGTGGTGCACGAGAAGGCCCCAAGTATGCCTGACTTTAGCATTTTTCTTGAGAATCACACTCAATCTGTATCTGATAGAAACCAAGTTGATAGCACATCCGAATCCCTTCCAGTTAACTTCTCATTTTAGCCAAATTGTTAGAACCCTAGCCCAAGAACATAGAATAAACCACACGTAATTGACCACAGTCATCACGAATAACACCTCGAGCTCCTGCCAGCTTAGGATTACCCAAGCTGCTACCATCACTATTAAGCTTCACTCAACCTGGATGAGGCCGATTCTACCTCACCACACGAACCTTCTTAGGTTTAGGTAATAAAACTAGGATATCAAACCTATTTAAAATAGCAACATCTTCGTTTGGGAGACTTGAAACTTTCATGATCTCATGCATAATTCTACGAATCCAAAATTTAATAACTTGCCAAACTGATTCAACTGAGTCAACATTATTATCATACATGGCTTTGCAACACCTATCCCATAACTTCCAAGAGACAATAGACGAAATAAGACCAAAAATAGTCCTTAACTGAGAGGACTTGTCAGCGTGACGAAACCAAAGTTAACTTTTTCCTACCAAGTGCAAAAAATACTCATATGCACACCTAACTCAATCGCAGCCCAAAGTCAAATCTGTCTAGCAAACTCACCTGTATAAAGCACATGATTAAGATCCTCAATATGACCTAAAAGGCAATAGTTACATTTGGAAACCATAGGAATGCTGGCCATTTTACTCTTTTTGTCAACACTCAAACAATTATTAAAAGCCTTCCACATCATAATAGAAATTTTCTTAGGCAAGTTAGTGTGCCAAATCCAATGAGTCAAAGGTAAAGGAGGTACCCGGACTCTTATATAATCCCAAGCACTTTTATTCGTAAAGCTGCCATCATGTTCCTCCAACCAAATTAAGACATATTGCCTTCCTTCCGACTAGCCAAAAACTAATACAGTTTAGTTGCTTTTTGATGGCCCACTAACCTATCCAAAAGAGGAATATCCCACTTATTTTCAATATGATACTCTTTAATCTTTCATAAAGGTTGCTCAATCATCAGGTAAAGGGCATAAATAGGACCTTCTTCCACCCAATTATCATACCAGAAAGAGATATTATCATATTTCACAACTCACTTAGAACTGTTTAAAACATTTGGAATACTTTGAGAAATAGATTTCTAAAACCGAGTACCCTTATTAGATGACAGAATGGATAAATTATTACCCTTAACATATTTACCTTTAAAAAAAACCCGCACATAGAGATTGACCCATAATAAGACACCAAGTAAATTTCAAGTGTAAGGCTCGTTGAATGTTTCCAAAATCCCAAATGCCCAACCCTCATTTTTTAATAAGTCTACAGATAATTTTTCAAGTTATCCATTTCCTCTTACCTTTCCTTTCAGAATCACCCAAAAAAAAAGAACTTAAAAGCCTATTCAACATCAGGAGCACTATATTTGGGACGTATGAAACAACAAGAAAATGAATGGCCATGCTTGACAAAACATGTCGCAAAAGAATTGTTCTACCATCTGCAGTGAGCAATTTCATTTTCCAACCCATGATTTTTTTTTTTTACTTTCCCTAGCAACTCACCAAAGTTATAGGCCTTCAATCTACCAACCACAAGAGGCACACCCAAATACTTAAAAAGAAAAGATCCTTTAGAAAAACTTGTAATGTGAAGTAAAGAATTCTTTCTAGAAACAAGATTTTTTTTAGAAAAGTATTCTTTACTAAGGACTTGACCCGTCCAATCTTCATAAAGAGTCAAAGCCTGCATCAATCCTCTCACAGACCTCTAACCACCATTAGCAAAAGTAACAATATCATCGGCATACATAAGATAATAAATAAGAGGGGTACCTCTGGCTTTGATAAATTGTCCAATTTTACCATTATCAAAAAACTTCTTGAAAAGATGAGAAAGAACCTCTTGCATAACGATAAACACATAGGGTGAAAGAGGATCACCTTCCCGCAGGCCACGTTTGCCTTTAAAGAACCCAAGGGAAGTGTCATTCATCATGATAGAGTACCAAGGTGTGGAAATACACGATTTAAACAGAGCATAGACTTGAGAAGAAAAACCAAAAGAATTCAAAACATGTAAAAGAAAAGAGAAAACCTTCCTGCAGGTGTCTCCTACAACCTGTGTTTAACGAAAGCCAATAGCAGCTCGCCACGTGTGCGGTAGAAGAAGTTTCGAGTGAGACGCGCAACTAGGGAATGACCCCTCTCTGAGAAAGAAACGTTCTCTGCTATGCTCTCTCTCCCGCACTCTCGAACGAAAACACTACCTCTCTCTCTGCTCTCTCTCTCAAAATCGAAAGGCGAAAACCCTCCCTCGGAACCTCACTCGATCTCTCTCGAACCGAAGGGCGCTTGACGGAACCTCACTCAATCTCCAGAGAACCAAACGGAACCTCACTCTTAATCACAAACGCTGGGCTCAAGCTTCCAGCAGCAGCGGACGGAGCATAGGCCTCCGCCGCAGAGCCTGATGACATCGGTGGAGCGAAACCAGTGGATTCCGTGTCAGGTATAAGAAGAGGACTTTTGAGGAAGGTAAGGTTTGGGGAGGGTACATTGAAAGCGTAGTCGTTTAGAAGATTTGGGTGCTGATTGAAATCAGTAAGGTCATCGACATGTATGAAATTGGGCGAACCATGAAAGCTTTGATCCATGGCGACTTGTAGGGTTACGACTAATAAGGCGAATCCGGGACTAATTAAGCATTAAACTACCTAAATCAGATCAAAAACAAGAATTTATCAGAAACGTGAACATCCAACAAAATAAAAATAAAAATTACCCAAAAATAGACAAAGCTCAAAGGAAGAAAAAGGGGATGACAAAAGAGAAAAAGAAGCAAAATTCAAGAACCTTAGATACCCATCAAGTTTTTTGTTTTTCCCGTGGGAAGCAATTGATGAGCAGATAACGATCAGATGGGATCGAGACTGAAAAGAGAGCATCTTTACTCAGAGTGGAGACGCACTCACTATGTTGGAGCCAAGTCGAATCCTCTGGATACGGTTCCTCTCATATATGAGAGAGAGAAAATCGGCCCAAGGTGTTCGGAGAGGGAAGAAGAGAGATCGAGTAAGGTTGAGAGTGAACTCAGGAGTTCAATCTTCGGTCTGGAGCTCGAGCGGGACGGGGAGAGAGCTGAGTGTAATTCCCTGCTATGCGTCTTACACGGTGCAGTGAGGGTGCAGTGAAGAACACCTACGTGGCAGCTCACAATTGGTCTCCGATAAATACCGTTTATAGGTGCCACCTGCCCAAAGAGGAATTCAAAAGAAAACTCCAATCAACTCTATCATAAGCTTTAAACATATCAAGCTTAACCAGAATATTACCCCATTAGCATTTTTATGCAGAGAGTGGACCATCTCCTAGGTTAAAATAATATTCTCAAAAATATTACGACCAAGAATAAAGGTCCATTGCTCATGAGAAATCATCTATGAAAGCAAATTCATCATACGACCTACAATAATCTTAGCACAAATCTTATAAATGACCGATTGAGCAGAGATTAATTAATAGGCCTAAATTTATCAAAACTAGTAGATTTATCTACCTTAATAATCAAGACAATAAAAGAAGCAGTGTAAAATCTAGTGAGAGGTTGAGTTTGGAAAAACTCAAAAATGGCTTCCAATAAGTCTTCCTAAACAAGATCCCAATAAACTCTAAAAAAAACAGAATCAAAACCATTCGGGCGGAGCTGCTAGCATAAATACACCACCCAACCAAGAATATATATTAGGGGAAATGAAGCTGTGATAATATTGTTTTTTCTGGTTCATTAGCTTAGTGCTACCTACCTATCAATTGATAAGAGCTTCACTCTTTCTAGCTTGGTACTGATATGGGAAAAAGCATTGGTAGAAAGGAACAAAGAATTATATTTATATGCGATTACTTTTGTTTATTTGATGCTGCTTCTTGTCGTCTTCTTTCTTGACCTAATGGACAAGAAGACTGAAAGAATCCCCACTTTTGTTTGGTCATGATCTTTCCAGATGTTTAGGATCAATTATCATAGATAGATTGTTTTGTATATGCGCATTGAACCAAGACTTCAACGGCATCATGTAATTACCAGAGAAATGGGGTTGAGAAACTACATCATTTAAATGTAACTATACGGATAAAACTAAAGTAGAGAGACAGTACAGTGAGTGACAAAAGAAAAGCAAAGCGAAGCAGAAAAAAATAAAAAATAAAAAAATCCACGAATCTGGTTGTATAAGATAGGGATGCTGTAAAAGCAGATTTCAGAGACTGGTTTGCGGTGCGTTTACCATCTAATTTCTGGTAAAATGTACAGCTTTGAGTTTGTCGATCATCTTGTTTTCGAGTCTTCAAAAAATCATGTACAACTTCATATGCTGATAGTCTGTTGTTTTTTTCCTTTTGAACGTCTCATCTCTGCATCTATAATACTGTTTAGTATAATCTTAAGTGAATTGAAGTCAGATTCCACTGGGACGATATCTTTTTGTAAGCACAGATAACCCTTTCTGTCGTATGATCCTTTATGGCTTGGTTTGGTTCTACATCACTATAGCAGCAACTCTTACACATAAAGCTTAAGCCCAAGTACGGCCTATTTAAAAACAAAAAACAAAAAATCTTAAGCACAGCTCACTTTCCATAGAACAAAAATTATGATTGGACCACATTTTTATAAATGTTAATGGATAGAAAAATTATTGTTTTATTTCTAAATAACTCATATCATATGATATTATTTTTAAAACTATCGAACATGAACCTAATCCCAAGCGTGTCATAGCACAAGGAGATTATCAAATTTACCTAAAAGAAATCTTATGAGTAAAAATTTAATTTTATTTGAGAGAGAATAAAATTTAATTATGGCAAAATAGATGATAAGAAAAAGATGAAAAATAAAATATGTGGCATGCATTAATCATCTAAATAAAAACCTTGTTAATTTTGCCCGCTAAAAAAAAAATATTTTTGACCTCATGGCCAACAAAAAAAAAAAAAAAAAGTAACCATCAAACACTCAAGATATCAAACACATTAGTTACTCAAAGACAAAGAGGTAATTTTGTTCCTCAAACACAAACCTGATCAAGGGCAAAATGGTAATTTTATTTTACTCATCAAACACAACCCCAAGGACAAGAAGGCAATTTGCCCATCAAATTGTTGCTGTAAGGTTAGGGTTTCAGTATTAAACTCTTGATTTTATTAATGTGAACTAAAATTGTGATGTTTTATACTTTTATATATATAGACACCTAAAATTGTATTTGCCAATCAAATTATTTCTGTTCATGAGTTATGTCGACTTTCTTTCCGGGGCACGTCGTTCACTGCAAGACCGAAAAAATAGTCAAAAAGGTGAACGTAAGGGACCCGGCCATGATATTATCATGTCCATCCAATTTGAAGTAGACATCACTACAGTATTGTACGTGATTTTCCACCGAATGAAGTTTGAAAAGTTTGCCATTTTATCATTGTACAATTATCCCGTTAATTAATTCAAGCTAGTTGATAAAGATGCAAAAAACCATTCATTTAATAAACAAAAACATTATTACTTGCCTTTGAAGATCAATCTCTTCACAAATGGACGCTTCTTTTGCCAATAAGGTCATGATCATGATCTTCCTTTGGTTTATAGCTCTCACTTTTTGCCCCTCCGCTTGGGTTGAAGCTGGATGCAGCAAAGAACAGAACAGAGCTCTGTTGAAGATCAGAAACTCTACAAATGGTCTAGCATTCGACGATTTTGGCGGGGAGTCATTGTTGTCATTCACGTCATGGTATCTGGTGTGACAAAGATGGGAAAGTTACCAGTATCGTTCTAAACATGGACCACATGAAGGTGCTGTCAATCACATGGTCTCCGAATGTGACTTTGTTCACCTTATTCAATGAACTGGAGGTCCTTGATCTTAGCAGCATGAACATAGGAGGAGAGCTTCAAGGTGAGAACGCTAACCCGATTTTGTCCATCCTGAACAAATTTGAGTAAAAAGGTTTTGGCTAACTCACCATAATGGCCATATGCTACGTATTCATTATATAATGAGTACTGAAATTAATACATCTTGCAGAATATATATACATTGACTCCTATGATTATAATATATCTACTCTATTATAATAAATGGCTATCTAACTATGAATAGTAACTTTTGTTGTTTTTTCGTTAACTATTCTTATTTTTCCGTTAAGTCGTATTTTATCAAAAGGCTCTTAAAACCCTTGATCATTTGATATGTAGCTCCCTTGTAGAATTTAATGAAAGAACATGTTTTACCAAAAGGTCCTTAAGATCCTTGACCATTTGACGTGTAGCTTCCTTATAGAATTTAATGAATGATTATATTTTATCAAAAGACCATTAATACTAAATTAATAATATTTTATTATTATATAGAGAGTAGATAGATAATCCAATACGGATGCAGACTAATGCTAATACTTTGCTGAAGTTTAGATTTTTTTTTTAAACTTGATTTTTTGTCTTTCTTTAACTTTGTATTTTTTTTTTCCCAAACAAATAAGCTACTGACTTTTCACTACAACAAAAACGGCATTTTTCGACCAATCTATCGCAACCAAAAGACTATTCGCAACCAATTTATTTTTACTTTTCTTTTAATTTAAATTATTAGGTCATTTGGTTGCAAATAGTCTTTTGGTCGTGATAGATTAGTAGGAAAAGGCCGTTTTTGTTGTAGTGTTTTTACTTTTCTTTTAATTTAAATTATTAGGTCAGGTGCACCATGGGGTTAACGCACCCGAGGTCGTTCCCTAGTATATATATATACATAAATATATGTATATAACATCTTTCCTAGTTGATGATCCTCATGTTTGGTCTTATTTCACGTGACTTTTCCCAGGGATTATTTTCGTTGGTAAAAGTCCTTAAATCGCTGCCATTTATATTTTCCAACGATTTATAAATCGCTGCATAATCGCTGGTATTATCTCTCTGCTTCTGATCTACCACAACGGAAGTCAATAATCACCGGGAAAAGTTATCTTTTCCGGCGATTTTTTACCGTCGCTAAAAGTATTAAAATTGCCACAAATAAACATTTCCGGCGTTAGGTGCACATCGCTGCAAGTGACCAATCTGTTTTGAAAACCCAATTGCGGCGATTATAAAATTGCTGGAAATGTATATTTCCCAGCGATTTTGAATTATGGTTGCAATTGCTTATTTGCAACGGGTAGTTTTCGCTGCAAAAATAATTTTGCGGCGATAATATATCTCCGCAAATAAGTTAATCACACAAAAAACTATTTCCGAAGAACTTTACTCGCTGGAAATAGTGTTTCAGAAAATTTTAAAAAAAAAATAGCACAAAACAGAATACAGGAAAAATATAATACACATTCAAGTTATATGTTCTTGCTCAAATAAACAATTGCACAAGTGGGAAGCACAAAACCAGACTTACAAATAATCTAAAAACCAATTAAAAGAATGTGTGAACAAGGATAAAAATTAACAAGGATAAAAATTTTGTTAAAGTAGAAAAAAAAAACAAAAGAAATGAATGAACTAAAATACCTTTCAAGTTCAGGAAGTAAATCACTACAAGACTACAATACCTTGAATAATTTATAGTGTTGTTTGGAACTCCTGCTGTATATTTTGATAAGAAGTAAGATCTAAATTCAGAAACTTGGCAGCAAGGAAGACAGCTCCATAAAATTAATGTATTAACCAAGATACATGAAGCTTATTAATCTATGAAATTTATAATCCAACACCTGAAAGCAAAGGCACAAGTAGGAAGCACAAAACCAAATTGCAGAAAAACAGAATACATAAAAAAAATTTGTAATACAAATCCAAATTATATTTTCTTGTTCAAAAAAGCGAAGGCACAAGTGGAAAGCACAAAACCAGACTGCTTACAAATGATCTAAGAATCAATAACAAGCTAGTGTCACCAACAACATTCATTCATTTTGAGTTTGATGACTTATCTACTCTGATGAGCATGCATTTAGGATCCACATCAAAACAACTATGTGCAATCATCTTTGGTACATTCCAATTTAATAAAGGACATTCACTCATTCATCCAATGCCTCACCTTATGCGCGTTCTCAATCTTACACGAGCTGTAGATGTCGTTTACAAGGACGAGGATGGATATACCAATGTTGGGAAAGAGATGAAAGATGATGTTGCATTATTGTTTAGAGATCCATTGCCAAAATGATCAGTCTTGAGATGATCATTGTTTTCTTATGTATGATGAACTTAATTGAGGATGATGAAGAAGAGGTTAATATTCTATATTTTTTTTTTCTATACATATATGTATTTGTTCGTTATTTATCTACGAAAGATGTCAGCTTTTCTATATGATGAAAGTAAATGATGCAGAAATAAGTACCTCGGTGGTCGTAAATTTAGACAAGATGGTTTTCTTTCCCTTCGTAAAGTGCAAATCATGTACATATATATGAAATAGATTCTGAATCTGATTCTTATTGTTTCAAGTAGCAATGAATGCTTCTATTGAAATATAATTAAGTAGGAGCACATGATTTCAAACCATCCCATATTTTGAGGTTGGAATTAAACCATATATATGTGTACATATATATACGTACATACATAAATATGAGAAGTGCTATGGACACAAGTGGATTATATAAAATAAACCCGGCCAAAAACTGATGTAGTTTTATGTAATCCGTTAGATTTATTTTATAATAAAACTAACTTTATAATTTGACATACCAAATCAAATCACGTTAATTTATGGATTAAATTTTATGTAAATATCTCTTTATGGCTAAAGTATATATATATAGTCAAAAGAAAGCGATTGTAAAGGACAATCTTGTCCTGGTAATATGGCCCTCTTTGATTTTTGTTGGATGATTTCAATGAACCCAATTACCAGTACTACATAGAGGACATAGGCAAGCCTCATACTGACATAGAGGAAATGAGTCCCCATCTCACAGATCAGATAAATTAGCGATTTTTTACGAATGAGACGTGACCCCTTAAAATTATTTGCATCCAAGTAAATCATTGGTTTTCAACATTAACACTATTAAAGATTCTATTTATTGTATAATCTCTCAATGATAGACAAGCATATCACATAGTACTTAAGTGGGTGAAGGGGAGCGGGGTTTGGATTACCTTTTCCAATGGTGAAACTAGCTGGTGCAGGGCTGTTATTCTATCCCCTAGCCTCTCCTTTCTCACCTGCTTCACAATAAACACAAGGAAAACCAGAATAATGCAATACATTGAAGCTTATTGAGTATTATGGAAGTATAACATTATAAATAATCATAATGCAATAACATCATCATTGTACAAAACATCCAACGTATAGATATCAGCATATGCTCTATGCTCACCTTGATCATCAATGTAGACTCTAATCTCTATACATAACTTAAAATGTATAGAGATTAGAGTTGTAAAACAAAACAACTTTTGGTTCTTCCACATGTTCAGATTATAGCATTAGAAACATCAGAATTCAGACCCAAATTAAAACTAAAATGATCTAGAATAAAGCATAACCATGTAACATGAACAAACAACAAAAAAACTAAGAGCTTGAAACAAGAGAAAGACCTAAACAAAACTAGTAAAAGATTCTTTAAAACACATTGTTTTCTTCAGCATTGTTTTCTTCATCATTTCTCATGTGCAATCAATACAAAGAGATATTATTCGCCTCAGTGATATCTACCACATCACTAACAAATAATAATAAAACAGGGAAAATTGCAAGCAAGCATCATAATTTTAGAGAGTATTTATGGAACAATTTGACAAATCAATTTAAGAGTGTTTCAAGTATCAATACAAAAGCTGGAAAAATTTAATTTTGAAGAAGTAATACATAAGCAGAGGATTCGTCATTTACATTCTAAATGAGTAAAACAAATTAATGAAGTTGATATAGATTTATAAGGCATAAAAATTTTCACACTAAATTTTAAATTAGGCTGTTAATAAAGATTTCACATATCATGAAACAAAAAATACCAAACCCAAAACAAAAAATACCAAAATCAGGGAAGAACAAAAAATATATAAATAGGAAAATGAATCTAACAGTGAATATAAACATCCGAGAAACCAAAACAGCTGCTAGATTTATGAGTTATATTTACAACTATCTACCAAACCCACCATCAAGGCGCTAAGAAATTCGATATTTGGATATAAAAGCTACTTTCCTGTATGCTGGAAAACAAAAGCAGAATGGGTTGGCTTACGGCGTTGAAGGGGAGGCGGTGGAGCATGGGGTTGGCCTTGAGGCCCTGTGGAGGGCTAACTTGCGGTGGTGCTACGCCGTGGAGGAAGGCGGCGCAGGGCTTGTGCGTGGAGCTTGAGCGAGATCCGTGAGGGGGAGAGCAGATCGACGGTGAGAGAGGGGGAGAGCTTCGGTGGAGGGGCTGGTGACCGTTGGGGGGCAGCTACGCCGGTAGCTGGAGGTGGTGCGGCGGCTGAGGTCGCGACGACACTAGGAACCCGAGGGTGAAGAGAGAGGCAGATCTGCGGGAGAGAGAGAAACCGCGAGGGAGGGGCTTCGCTGGGTTGGCCGGCGACGGTGGAGGTGGACGGTGACAGTGAGTCAATGGTGGCATGCAGTGGCAGCTGCGTGGAGGCGTGAAGAGTAGAGATCGGAGGAGAGAAGGAGATCGAACGGCACTTGGGGAGAGAGAGAGAGGGAGGGGAGGGAAAAAAAGTGAGGGAAATATTGCTTCTTGCGCTGAGTGATTAAAATTTTGGAGTTTTTACTGCTCAATTTACATCGTTGGAAAAAGGGTTTCTGTTGTTTTGATCATTTGTGGCCATCAAAAACTCGCTGCAAAAGCCAATTTTGCAAATTGCAGCGATTAAAGGATTCCTGCAAAAAAAATTTTAATGTTCCAGTGATTTTTTTCATTGCAAAAAGCAAAAAATCGCTGCAAAAGACCATTGTCTATTGGCGGCGAATATATTCGTCGCAAAAAGTGAAAAAAAAATCGCCGCAAAAACTCAATTTCAAATTTTTATGTAAAAGATTGCAACGATGTAAAAATCGCCGCAATTAACGACTTTTTGCAACGATTTTTTTTCCAACGAACATAAAATCGCCGCAAAAAACCTTATTTCTTGTAGTGATTAGTTGTTTACAGAGATCCTTAAAAACACTCCAAACAACCAAATAACACATGAAAAATAAAAAAACAAATCGAGCAATTGTACCAATACATTGGCCTAGACGTATGTTTTGATTGCTATATGTCTTTATTAAATATACCTTATAAGAAAATGCGAGATCGATGTTTGATTTAATTCTTCTCTCACAAATTTTGTTCTCTTCATTTGTTCTTAGTTAGTGGTAATTACCAAAAATTATTTTAAGAAAAGTAGATACAACTTTTCTTGAAATAAAGATCCAAATTACTTTTAGTGAGACGTGTGCATTGTGATAATGGATGGATTTTGTGTAGATCTACTTCTCATCCTCTTTATAATTAATAATGTAGATTAAAAACTACGAAAAAGTTAGAATAAATCATGAAGATGGGGCTAGGGATGTTGTTTTCTGGGGAGATCGGACTCCCATTTACTGAGGGGTGGAAGCTGAGAGGGGCTGGAGCTCTCCCTTCACTTGGAGCAGATTAATTGAAAGAAGGCACATGAGGGTTCTGGTTAGGTTAGAGCGGAATGAACAGAATCACATTCTACTAAAAAAATAGCTAAAAAACACACTTTCAATTGTCCTAAATAATCAGGTAGCGGTAGATTCATTTAATTTTGCTTCGCCATTATGTCCAACAAAATGCGTTTCTACTAGTTTCGAGTGAAAAAAATTCAAGATTTATAAAAGAATGAAAAAATTAAAGTTTATAATTTCATGTGATATGTCTGATTAAATAAATAAATAAAACTAATATATCAGGTAAAATTATGTAAATTTTTTAATTATAATTTTCTAATTGTATTTGTGGGCTTAAAATTCCTCATTTGAATAAGGTGGCTGCTTTGTGGTCTTCGGTTTGTTTTCTTTTTCCTACTTGTCTATATATTTCATAGTCAACAACTTTGATTTGGGATACCTAGCTACATTTGTCAAAATCAATTATTCTAAATTGCTTGGAAGAATTATTTACTCATTATTTACTTCTACCTCTAATTTATTTATTTATTTAATTCTGTGTCTTTGAAGCATATTGCAAAGATCACTACTAGACTCACTTGTCAAACTAACTTCGCTGCAGCTTTTTGTGAACTGAAGCTATTAAAATATCTAAGGGAGTTGTACCTGGGGAATGATACATTGGAAGGAAATATTCCCTCTTGTCTTGAGAGGTTTGAAAACCTTGAAATTCTTGATCTACCGCATAATCGCTTGCAGGGCCATCTACGTTTATCGATTTTCTCTAACCAGAGCAAGGTTACGAAATTTGAGGTTTCTGGTAATCGATTAGAAGGGGTATTGTCATTTTCCATATTTGCCAACACTTCTAGTCTTTACTACCTCGATCTTTCAAACAAGAAGTTGGAAGTTGAAACAGAGTCTCCCTCCTGGGTGCCCACCTTTCAGCTACATTTTCTGTACTTGGCAGACTGCAGCCTCAACAAGAAGAATGGTCACGTTGTCCCAACCTTCATATCCAACCAATATTTATTGTATTTGCTAGACTTGTCTGACAACTCATTAGAAGAAAGCGTACCTTGTCAACTACTTGTCAACATCAATATCACAGTTTTGTCCTTGAGTGGCAACAAAATCGATGGTTCTTTCCTTGACTACTCTGCTAATGGAACTTCACCACTTGAGTGGTTGGACATATCTGATAATCATCTCAAAGGCTCTCTTCCAAGAAATATTGGATATCTTCATCCACAACTACGTCATGTTGACATGTCCTCAAATGCATTAGAAGGCAACATTCCTTGGTCCTTTGGTTATCCGCCTCTCCATTGTTTAGACTTTTCTCATAACATGCTCTCAGGAACAATACCGCAGAGTTTGACTAGAACTGGCACGCAACTCATGTTTCTAGATCTATCAAACAACAAATTGCAAGGACAAATGCTCCCAAAGGATGCGAACATGACAAGGTTAAGCATCTTACATCTAAGTGGCAATCACTTCGAAGGAGTAATCTCTCCCAACATATCAAACTGTCCATCTTTAATAATCCTAAATGTTAGAGACAATGACTTGTCCGGTAATATTCCAGAGTGGTTGTATGATCATTCTCACTTGGCTGCACTTATTTTAAGTGGAAATCGCTTAGAAGGTCACCTACCCCGAAGATTGTGTCGGATGAAAACACCACAAGTTTTTGACGTCTCTCACAATCGTCTTTCAAAAGGTATTCCCTCCTGCCTTGATAACATTAGTTTCTGGAACAAGAGTTCTCCAAGCCCTACTTACTGGTATCACTATGCCAAAAAACTTCATTTACAGTTACCCTACGGTCTATTTGGAGATGATTTTGTTCCTTTTGTAACATTGGAAGCTCAAATGTCTTTGTTCATAAAAAATAGGTTATAGGCTTTCAAAGGTATCCCTCTTTTGATGATGGCCGCAAATGGCATGTCATCTAACCAGTTGACAGGTAGCATTCCTTCTGAAATGGGAGAATTGTCATAGCTTTGCTTCTTAAACTTGTTGAATAACTCTCTAAGAGGTTCCATTCCAATCTCTTTTCGAAACTTGAGAAGCATGGAGAGTTTGGATCTTTCTCACAAGTTAAGAGGGAGAATCCTTTCTAAATTGGTTAAACTCACTTCTCTATCTATATTTAGTGTTGCCTACAACAATATGTCAGGAAGAATCCCATTTGAGCGTCAATTCTCAACTTTCACAAGCCAATCCTATGAGGGTAATCTGGAACTCTTTGGAGACACCTTGCCAAGGCCAAGGCCAACAAATTAAGGATGAAAAAGAAGGAATTAAAATGATTGATCATCCTTTCTTCTTTTACGCATTTGTAACTGTGTCGTATGCACTCGGGTTTTGGGCTTTCTTTGGGATCCTAATGTTTAAAAAGAACTAAAGGCACAAGTATTTCAGAGCCGTGGACGGATATATTGAGTATTTGTTTGTGTTGCTCTCTAAGTATAGCTCATTACCAGATCAATTACATACGCAGTGTGGCCAATTTTATGAAATATCTATATTTTAAAGTATCGTTTATCTTTAATAAAGATGGAGTACTTCAGGCTTATATTGAGTCTTTGTTTAAGATGTCAGGCTTTTACGCCGTTGTATATGATTTGGTTCATTTATTTTTTGGCTTCTTAGGACCATGGAGGAAGTCAATTTACCTTGGCAGTAACAAATATTCAAGAAAGTCCAAAAAATATATATTAAGGTGTTGAAAAAAATCATTTACAACACAAGTACTATGCATACAATTAAAATCCGTTTTGTCTACTCGAAAAATACTTTTTAAATGATCACTATTATGTTGTACGATTTTGCAATCCTTGCCTGACTGGCTTTTCACTTCCACCAAACTGAAAATTAAGGTGCTTATATTTGGAATAATGTTATATACCACACTCTCATCTCACGCTCATTACATTATGTAAGATGGTCACATTTATCGTAATCATTTAATAAATAATCATCTAATAGTGATAAATATGTCCCATTTTATACAGTGAGATGAGAGTGGGATGATAATATGGTGTATAAAATTTTCCTTAAATTTGACGTAGGTTATTGTATGGCGCATAAACTAAAGGGCCCCCTTGGCAACAATGGCGAATTGGGGGCTCAGTTTGGCCAATATTACGAAGTGCTCCTCCGCCATATCCTTCTTGAATTCTTCCCCTTTCTCCCACAACAAGAGCCCACGTTCAAAATGAAGAGAAAGGTCATTGGGGGACGCATTCACCGACTCCTCCAACCGTCTCAGAACAGCTTCTTATCTTTCTTCTTCCAGGTTGTGGTTGGGGATCCAATCAAGAGGATTACCTTGGAATAGAGGTTGGGGTTTGGCCACCAGTTGCTCCACCGTGTATTGTTGCACCATTATGAAGGAACAACCATGTCCTCCTAAATTATGAAGGAACAACCCTGTCCTCCTAATGATGTGATCGCTTGTTGGAGGCTATAGCAGCAGTGACCTAAACAAAAAGAGAGGGCCATACGTGTTGGAGAACCGACGGATACTGTTGTTTGCAAGTCCTCCTGGAGCAGAGAAGTCATAGGGCTAAGTTCTCTGTCCGATAGGTTTCCCATGGAGGATGCCATGTGAGGTGTAGAAAAACATCCCTGCATCTATGATTAATCAACCTCTTAGAATTGCTAACCCTATTGATGAGGGGAATCTCGATGAGCAAGTGCTCCATTTTCGTGAGATCAATATATGACGGCGTGTTAATGGAGGCAAGCAAAACACTAAGAGGGAGATCTGAGAGTTGAGAAAATAATATGGAATTTCTAAGAAGTGATGAAGTAGGTATTTCTTCGGTCATAACTTCCGTGGACACCGCCACACTCTCCTCCACCGCTACTACCTTTTCTACACCTTTTTCCACAGCTTCATCTTCCTCCTTCGTTCCATTTTTTTCATGCACTATCGATTGTATGTTTGAATCAGTAGTTGCCAAGTTTTCTTCATCCTCCACAATCTGGTCTTGCACAACTACTAGCTTTTGTTTCCTAACCTTTAATCTCACTAATTTCTCCATAATAGCATATCAATTCGAAATATTGTTGTACTGCACCACCCAATGAAGCAGCATATCTGTCAACTCGTTTAAGTTGTTTTTAAGCACCTGAAGACTCTTCACATTAGAGTCTATCCCCCATTGTTGGGCTTCTTGCTATTCAAAAATTATTTCGTCCTCCATAGATCGATGACTCTGGATACCAGTTGTTATGAACCTCACTTGCTCTTAGTGTAATGGTAGCAATGGTAGAAGAATCAAAGACTGAAGATGATAAAAGGGCCACTATATTCATACACATGGGTGAATTTGAGATTACCCAAATTCCTCCATAAAAGTTCTTACAATTCACTCGATTCCATATCCCCTCCCACAAAGACTACCCCCAGTACATATACTGGAAGGCACCCCTAATTGGACAGCAATGACTAAGGCCTTGGGCCAATTCAGAAACTAAGGTCTAAGGCAAATAACTAAAGCTAATAAAATATGGGCCAACATCACAAATCCAGCCCACTAAAATAAACTCAATAACTCAGCCGAACAACAAGAAACACAAATTAGCTAGAGGCCCATCAAGCCTTCAAAGTTAATTAGGTTCATTACAAGGAAGTAATTGAGGCTGCTTGTGGTGGTCCCTTGCGGCGACTGTGTTGCTAATGTGTAAGGGCTACTGTTCAGTAGCCATTTGGAGGAAGAAGAAGAGTTTTTTTTAGAAGAGCCTAATTTTTGGGGTTGGGCATAGGCCAAAAGGCCCATTGTTTTTTTTTTTTTTTTTTTTTTTTTTTTTTTTTTTTTTTTTTTTTTTTTTTTTAAAAAAA
>QEOT01005033.1:44746-56378 GCA_003123785.1 Pterocarya stenoptera
TTCTCCAAGCCTTACTTACTGGATTCACTATGCCAAAAAGCTTCATTTATGGTTTCCCTACGGCCCTTTTGGAGATGATTATATGCATTCCATAATATCCGGAACTCAAATGTCTTTGTTCATAAAACATAGGTTATATGCTTTCAAAGGTATCCCTCTCTTGATGATGACCGCAATTGACTTGTCATCTAACCAGTTGACAGGTAGCATTCCTTCTGAAATGGGAGAACTGTCACAGCTTCGGTTCTTGAACTTGTCGAATAACTCTCTAATAGGTTCCATTCCAATCTCTTTTCGAAACCTGAGAAGTATGGAAAGTTTAGATCTTTCTCACAACAAGTTGAGAGGGAGAATCCCTTCTGAATTGGTTGAACTCACTTCTCTATCTGTATTTAGTGTTGCCTACAACAATCTGTCAGGAAGAATCCCATTTGAGCATCAATTCTCAACTTTTACAAGCCAATGCTATGAGGGTAATCTGGAACTCTTTGGAGACCCCCTGCCAAGGCCAATGATAACAAAAGGGCAACAAATTAAGGATGAAAAAGAAGGAATTAAAATGATTGATCATCCTTTCTTCTTCTACGCATTTGTAACTGTGTCGTATGCACTCGGGTTTTGGGCTTTCTTTGGGATCCTAATGATTAAAAAGAGTTGGAGACACAAGTATTTCAGAGCCGTGGATGGATATATTGAGTCTTTGTTTGAGCTATTCTCTAAGTATAGGTGATTACCAGATCAATTACGTATGCAGTGTAGGCAATTTTATGATATTTGTATTTTAAAGTATCACTTATCTTTAATAAAGATGGAATACTTCTGGCTTATATTGAGTCTTTGTTTGAGATGTCAGGCTTTTACATTGTTGTATATGATTTGGTTCATTTATTTTTTGGCTTCTTAGGACCATGCAGGAAGTCAATTTATCTTGGCAGTAACAAATATTCCAAAAAGTCCAAAAAATATATATTAAAGTGTTGAAAAAATATCATTTACAACATACGTACTACGTATAGAATTAAGATCCGCTTTGTCTACTCGCAAAATACATTTTAAATGATCAATGTCATGTTGTACAACGCCTGATTGGCTTTTAACTTCCACCAAATAAAAAATTAAGGTGCTTATATTTAGAATAATTTTATATATCACACTCTTATCTCACTCACATTCAATTATGTAAGATGTGGCACATTTATCAAAATTGTCTAATAAATAATCATCTAATAATGATAAATGTGTCACATCTTACATAGAGAGATTAGAATAAAATGATAATATGGTGTATAGAATTTTCCTTATATTTGACATAGGTTATTGTATGGCACGTAAATATATAGAATTGGATGTAGTAAGTTTTTGTCTACTCTTGTCTTCAAGGGAGGCTTGGATACAAAAAGTCTTTCATGTCATCTCATCTCATCTCTTCTAATTATTATAATTTTTTTAGATTTTTACACAAAATATAATAAACAATTTGTTGGTACAAAAGGAGCTCCAAAACAAGAAAGAGAAAGAGAAAGAGAAAAATTTGCTTCTAGTTATGTATTGATAAGAATAGTTGTGAAAACAAACTAGACCAGACTGCGTTGTTTGCTTTCAAAACTCTCCTCAACCTATCTCAACTCATTTCATCTTCATCATTACAACTTTCTAAATTCCTACACAAAATATAATAATATTTTCTTTTTTCAAATCTCAAAAAAATCTTCCCAAATTTGCATATCAAACAATCTTACTTTTTCAAATCCCAAAACAATATTCTCAAATTCCTACACAAAATATAATAAATAATTCAAAATTTTCAAATCTTAAAATAATAATAATATTAAAAAATAATATTCATAAAATATCTTATTTTACTATTCACAAACCATCTCAACTCTCCTCTCAATATAAACGGCCCATAATGCTGGCTGACCGAGGATCTCACCGGTTATTTATTTATTATTATCATTTAATAATTAATAAAGTGTTTTTATTGACTTTGTATTTTTTTTTAAATGTTTATAGGATTTAAAAAAAGTGTTTGAAAAAAAAATTAGCCTTCTCAATAGACACTCTCGGTGTAGACTGTCGATGGGTGTAGCAGCACTCTTTAAGAGAAATAATATTTGCACTCGTTGAGTTTGTAAGTGGGCACAACTCTTTTGAAAAAAAAAATTAAATAAATACGGGATCCACATAAAAAAATAAAAAAAAAAATTTAATAATAAACTTCACTTTTTAAAAAAAATTACGTTGCACTTACGTATTCTACGATTATATATAATTTTACTCTTTATTTAAATATTATAGCTTAACCCCACAGATTAAATAATCATGGCAATGGCCCAAATCACATGGCTGTACTCGGCCTTCCTTAAGGCCCGCGATAATAATAACTCCTAGACTAATTACTTGCAACAAGTCTCGTGTGCAATTTTCCTATCAAACTTTTTTGCCAATTTATTTGTTGAATCCATATCACTGTTATTCACATCATTTATTTTTTCCAAAACTAAATATTAAATAAAATCTCATAAAATGGGTACGGTTAAGCTATTTCTTAATAATTACATTAGTTATATCAATAATCTTACCCATGACACTCTTCCACTTTTTCATTAGAATTATCTCAAAGCTAAAAGCTAGTTTGGAAATAGTGTTCTCAACTATTATCATATTTTATTTTCAAATGCCATTCAAATATTTTTTTAAAAATTTTTTTCTAATCATTATAATTTTGTTTAAATTTTCAAACAAAACATAAAAAATCATTCAACTTTTTCAAATTATGTAACAAAATTTATATTAAAAAATTATATCATAACAATATTTTAATTTTATAATATTTTTATTCAACATTTTACCTATCATTTCCCAAAACACATAGACAGTGAGTTGAGATGTAATGAGATAAGATCAAAATTGAAAGTTGAATAAAATATTGTTGAAATTTGAAAGAGTTGAATTGTTTATTGTATTTTATGTAGGAGTTTAAAAAAATTATAATGATTAGATAAAATGAGATGATATGAGTTAAGAGGTTCTCTCAATCCAAACAACCCTAAATCATTTTAACTTGAACTATTTTACTACTATTTATAAATATTCTAAAATATTTTAAGTGTCCAAACAAGTCGAGACTCCGTTTGTATGATAAGAATATATTGGATAATCTGAGTTTATCTGTGAATAGTAAAGAGTCAAGATGTGATGAGTGGGTTCTGCAAGTCCCAGTGAGTTGTGTTTGGATATATGAAATAGGTTGAGATGTATTAAATAATTAATTTTTTGTTGTTGTTGACAAGTTGTAATGGAATAATAATAAAATTCTCATCAATGAACAACACTTAGTTAAGATGAAAAAAGTAAGACTATCTGACGAAATAAGTTGTGTGTTTAGATAGAGAGTATATACATACATAATAAAACTATCTTTAGATGATTTGAAATTACCTTAACACCTAAATAAATAGATCTAGAGTCCAAGTTTTCAACCCTTCTTATAGAAAAATAATAAAAATATCACTTTTTAATATTTATGCTTCGATTATAACATTACATATCATTGTCAGCACCATAAGACAAATATTTTGAGTATAATTATTAAATTTAACCTGGTAATAATAATAGTTAGGCGTATCGTTTAGCGCAAATTTTTTCTTTTAATATATTTAAAAAATTAAAAAAATGTTAATATATTTAAAATTATTTTTTTAACCACCAAATAAAAAAAATTGACAAATAATCAGATGAAAGTGTCAAAATCAATGGCGATACTAGTATTTTTCATAATAATTACAGTGTTGACGTTCTCTCAAAAAAAAAAAAAATAGTGTTGACGTGATAAACTTACAGTGTTCGGTGGCTTTTCGCTGTTCGTTTATTCCTTTATCTTTTATTAAAAAAAATGATAGTAAGTCCGAATTCCGATGCATCTGAAGATTCTGAACAAGTACGTGATCAATAATGATTGTAATATTAAAAAAATATAATCCTATTCTTCGTCTTCTTTTTATTATGATATGATATTATATTTTATTTATAAATTTATTATTTAATATCTCATCATCTAAAATGAATAATGCAATTGTTCTGCCGAGCCTGCTAACGTGCTCTGCTTCAAGTATACGTGTCAGAACTCAGAAGTCCAAAAATGGATAACGTGTCAGGAACCATTTTTTTCAAAAAATACGTGCCCATCTTTTGACCATTCTGCTTTGAAAAAAAAAACTAAACAGTAGTAATCATGGCCTAGACCATAGTTTCTCTCCCAATGGTAGCCGTTGGATCCTCCTGTCGGCGACCTCGTAAGTCGGGTTTGATCCTCTGACACAAAATTGCAGACGTGTTGCGGCGACTCAACTCTGATTTTTGTCGGCCTCGTCCGAAAGATAGATTGTTTTTAATAAAAGAGTTGTGATAAAATATTATTATTCTCTTAAAATTTTTAAAAATTTAAATTATTTATTATATGAGACGTGCAACTGTTATTACTGCTACATGCACGGCTCTCAGCTCTCAGTTATATTGGCGTTACCGTTAGACAAATTAAAATTTTATTTTATATTTATATATATATTCTTATTTTTAAATATTTAAAAATAAAAAATAAAATTTTATTTAAAAAAATTAATTATTAAGTTTTTAAAAAAATCGCAACAATAAAATAAAACTGGAACGGTGAGAATAGCAGTTTACAAAAATCAAACACCGTTGTCGGGAAGTGAATGTTGGGTGTTCCAACTGTACTTGGAGTTTAGCTCAATCTTTCTTTCTTTTTATTTTCATATGGAAGCTTTTGTGTTTTTCACGCAAAGGCAGAAGATCAGAGGCAAACAAGAGAAAGGTGCATGATCAGTGGTCACTAACCTTTCTTTTCAGCGTTGATGATGCATTTTTTACGTGGATGGATGATTTTGCATCACAATAATTTATGCCACATATTCAAAAATAAATTGATATTATTATTTTTTATTAATTATTGTTAGTTATTTATTCGTTTTAATATCTTCATTTGGTCATGCTGTTCGTATAAGATGAGGTGATGAGGTGAGGTATTTTATTAAAAGTTGAATAAAATATTATTAGAATATAATTTTTTAATATAATTTTTATTTTAAAATTAAAAAAAAATTGAATTGTTTATTATATTTTTTGTAAGAGTTTAAAAAAATTATAATAATGAGATGAAATGATTTTGTGAATATAAACCAACTATATCTCATGAGATGCAATGAATAATAGCCCTTCGTCGTCTACCTGTTAGAGTATGAATAATGCTAGAGCTATCGCTGGGAGCTCTCGTTGGGCACTAGCATATGTATTTCATGTGTTTTTTTTTGTTATTTTTTTATATAGATTTTTTAACACTTTTAAATATTTTAAAAAAATTCACAATATTATTGAAAAATACTTACTTAATCATGAAGTAAAATAAAAAAATTACAGCTGGAGCTCCCAACAGGAAGACTAATATTTTTTTATTTTTTATTTTACTTCGTGATTAAGAAAGTATTTTTTAATGATGTTGTATTTTTTAAAAAATATTTAAAAGTGTTAAAAAATCTATATAAAAAAATCTAAAAAAAAAACACATGAAAAACACATGCTAGAGCCCAACGGAAGCCCCAAGAGGTGCCTCTCACATTATTATTATTATATTTTGTGTAGAATTTTTAAAAAATTATAATGATAAAATAAGAGTACTAGTACTAGACTCAACTTAGCCAAATTTTAGTCAAAGTTTAGCTAGGTTGCACAAAAATTCACTATAATGGACTCAATAAATAAACAGTAATTCTATCCCAAGATTTATTCACTTGTCAAATCTAGCCAGTCATTTGGGCTAGCTAAATATTATTTTCACCATAAATAATTCTCTTCATGTTGCCAGTTATTCCTCTCGCATAAAAATACTATAGAAAAATATATCCGTTGTGAATATATGGTTGTTGAAAACATATGACCGTTGAAAAAATATATCAGTTGAAAGAATATGATTGTTGTAAAAAAAACTTTTAAAAAATCATACCCATTAGGAATAATATGAATGTTAGAAAAATAATGTATACTTTTTTAATAACAAATAAATATTCAAATTATAATTATAATTAAAATAAATGAATAAAGTCAAAATCAATATTTTAATAGAATAATGATAGATTTGGAAAGTTTGTTATTTTATGTTGTTAAAAAGTGGCTAGCTAAATTATAAAAGTGAATTCTCTAACCAAATTTTGTTAAGTTTACTACTAATACTTTTAGATAGAATACGGTGAGATGAAAACATTTCTATAGTTAAAAAGTATTTATTCTCACTTCATTATTTATTACGTTTTTCGCGATTAAACTATAGAATCGGTGGATCTGTTATTAATTAAAAGAATAATGCTAATTTGTCCACTCAACTTGTCTCTTCATTTTGACACATCATGTATTTTATTTTATTTTTTAATTTTTTTCTCTACTTAATAATTAATGAAGTGACTATTGGTATATTGATATTTTTTTATATTTTTTTAAAATGTTTTAAAATGATAAAAAAAATTTAAAAATAAAATAAAATGATAAATTTAACCTAACGATAACTTGCAGTAGACTACTTTGAGCAGTAAAGTAACAAAGCTCTAATTAAAATTTAAATCCGCATGTCATGCGGACTCAACCTTGATTTTTGTCACCAATAATTATTAAGAGAGAGGGGTAAAATTTAAACTTTATTATAGCTTTATTTTTATTATTATTATTATTATATTTTTTGTGATTATCTCATTTAGATTGAGAGAAGAGATGAGTCAATACAATTTATAAATAATAATAAAATTTATGAATTGAAATTTATAAATGATAATAAATAATAATAAAATGATATCAACTCATCTCAACTCATCTTCCAATCTAAACAATAAATAAAAGACATGCAATATATGCTTTGTATTGAAATTTATGAAAGTGGGTATATAGATTTAAATATTGATTTAAATGTACATTTGTAATGATTGCTTTTTTATTTTTTTTTTTATTTTTTAAGAGATTTGCTACACAATCTCTACCACACTCCTCTCTTTTTTTTTAATTTTTAAATTTTAAATTTTTTATTTTATTTTATACTTTTTAAACTATTTCAAATTTTCTATTCACTATTCATATAAAAAATATTAACAAAAGAAAAAAAATATAAAATGTGAAATATAGATAAATAGTAAAAACTTGTAAAGATTTTTTATTTTTTTAAATGATATGTATTTATAACGTGCCATGAGAGAATAAACTGAAAAAATATACATATTTATTTGATAAGCCAAAATAACAAATATCAAAATGCTGATTAGACATAAACACGCGACCAAGAAAAAAAGAGAACGTTAGCCCAGTTTGGATAGAAGAGTTATATCATTTCAACTTATTTAATTATTATAATTATTTAAAATTTTTATATAAAATATAATTAATTTTTTAAATTTTAAATAAATAATAATATTTTAATAATATTTTATTTAATTTTTAACTTTTATTTTAAATCATTTTATCTCCACTCATCCAAACAGTCAATGAAACTCAATTACAGATGGATTAAGCAGAGACAAAGTAATTATTAAAGTCTAGTCCAAGTTGGATCCAAAATTTTTTCTTTTTTAAAAAGTTATTTTTTATTGATTCTTTTTTCAAAGAGTTTGTCATCTTGTCCTTAACTTTTAAAGAGTTTGTCAAACAAAAGGAAGTAGGGCATCCCTGGTTGTTATCTACATGGTCGGAGATCTCACCTTCATTCACGGAGGAAATCTTCTCTTTCTCTCAGGCCCGTTTGGCTCATTGCGTTTGTCTAGTCTTGTTATTATAATTTTTTAAAATTTTTATATAAAATATAATAAAGAATTTAATTTTTTCAAATTTTATTATAATAATAATATTAAAAAATAATATTTTAACAATATTTTTTTTAATTTTCATCTTTTATTTAAAACTATCTCATTTCATCTCATATCTGAATCTAAAATCATCGTGAAAAATAAGAAAAAAAAAGGAGCTTGACATTCATTCCCTATTGAGCCACTCACTCAAGTGGAAAAATGTAATTTTATTAAAGAGTTATGTTATGTATGAGTTTAAAGTTTATAAATTTTGTCCATGATTTTGTAAAAAATGGATCTTATTAAAAAATATATATATTTTACACGGTAAAATCTAATTTTGTTTATAAAAGAAATATATGAGATTTATTTATTTGTGATTTGTACATATCATTACACTTTAGTAAATATAAAATCTAAGTTTGAGAATTATAATAATATTATTATTATTTTGGATTAAAGTTGCATAGAGAATATGATACACCTTTGCCATTTGGTGGTAAAATAATCATGGTCTTCCTTTTTCTATCTTTCTACCTTTAATAAATGAATGAGTCAAAACACAATGTGATTCGATCAAAGGAACCTTTCTGTAAAATATATGAATTATTCTTCATTTGTCAGTTACATCTGTTAAAAAACAGAAACACTAGTTTGCCTACTTAAGTTAACCGTTGGGCAAAAAAATTTTTATTTTTTATTTAGTGATTAAAAAAATAATTTTACTAAATAAAAAATAAAAATTTTTAAATGTATTGATTTTTTTAAAATCTTTAAATCTATTAAAAAATATAAAATATATAATAATAATAATAATAATAATAATAATATTGGGCGATAAACCCAACAGTAAGAGTGAGACGGCATAGTAGTTCCACCCTATTAGTGTGACTTAGTTTGGCAAGAATTTGCAAACAGGATCATGTTGAATTGTTCAAACAAGAAATATTAATATATAAAAAAAAAGCTCAATTTAAAATAAAATCGATATGTATTTTAGAATTAGATGCCGACACAATCTAGGACGGTTTGCCACAATTTTGACCACAGATGCGAACCATGCATTAAAAAATTACCCAGAATTAACCAACCACACCAAAACATTTCATTATTAATATTATAAGTTAATTCTCTTCATTTAATTTAATTAGCTGAGTCCGAGCCTATCACTCATTTACACATATATTTATATCTGAGAAATATTTTAATTATAAAATGATTATATCAAAATAAATTTATAAACTGATATGTTTTGATGCAGTACGTTAGATTGTAAAGTTACTTTTATTATAAAATAGATCTAACAGATAATAATAAAGTCACATTAATTTATAAATTTATTTTTGTATAATCTATTTGTATCTGTTGTACATTTTATAACAAATATTGTATTATATCATAAACATGATTTCATTTATAGTTTTAAATACTTAAAATATATTTATTATAAAGTTAAAAATGACATTATAAAATTATGAACACAAAGTTATTAGATTTTTACCATCTTATATAAATCGGGCTGAATTTTTATAAGAGTTCATGTTTTACTAGTAGATCATAATTTTATATTTATAAATAATTTATTTAATAAATGAATTAAGACAACGAGTGCACAAATCTTATCCCAAGCAGATAATTGAATAAAAATAATTATTTTTATTAGTCATTATTCACTATTTATATTCTATATCTTACGAAAAATATCTCACATTTTATCAAAAAAATAAAACCGACCAAATATGAGGTATGAAAATAAATAATGACATATGTACGGCAAAATCCAATCCAATGTTGTTAATTAACCTCCATCTTCAGGACATTGAACAGTGATTAACAAAGTAAAACCAATTCCATTTTTTATTTTATCTTATAATATAATTTTTTTCAAAGGCCATTATTAGTATTGCACGTCAGATCGTACTCCACCCCCGAAGCTCCACGGGCCCCGTGGCACGGGGAACTATTTTAATTGCTATTTTCCCTGTTTACGCGGATCTTTCTCCCTTCATGTTGCCGTCGTCTCAGTGTGCTGTTTATATTATCGAGTGAACCAAAGGCGGATCGCATCTCTCCATTTTCTCTCTTTCCGGTTTCTCAGATCTCTCTCTCTCTCTCTCTCTCAAATCCCAAACCCAAGGTTGGTTAATCTCTCTCATTTATAAACTCATAATAGTAGTAATTAATTGATCATCGTCTTTTGGTTGATCTACCGTCTACGACTAATATTACTCTCCAATTCCAGTATCCTTTTGGATTCAACACTTTTAGGTCCCTCTGCACTCTGATCCGATCTTTCCTTCTATTCTGGCGCTTATACCTGATATTTTCTTCTTTGTTATTTTTATTTTTACTTTTAGATTGTTTATCTTTCTCTTAATTTTGGGTTCTAGTGAACGCAGGTGAGAAATGGCGAACACTCATCTACATGGGACGCTTCACGCTACGATCTTTGAGGTGGACGAGATCCGCAGTGGCGGTGGCCCTAGGATCTTCCGCAAGGTATATGTTTATTTTTCTTTTTACTTCCTTTTCTACAGAATTTGTATACATCAGCTAGGATTTGAGTCAATCATTGTGATTTGTATTATTGATTTTTTTCTCGACGAGCCATGTTTTTCGTTTGTTTAGTTATTTAAGTTATTTTGAAACCTATTTGGTATTTAGAGTTATATGCATATATGTGTATGAACAAATCAAGTATTGGGTTGTTATGGTTTAATGTAGATATGTCTTTGGGGAAAAAAATTTATAATCGCGATGATTGGCGATGCAACGATATGAGTCAATTATAAAAAACACATAAACATAGGACGTAGAGCGCTCCCAGCTCCCACTGGGAGCTACCGTTAGGGGTGGGCAGCGGGTGCCTGCCACCCGCTGCACCATCCCGTTCGTCCCGCCCCCGCCTGGGTGTGGCGGGGGATCCGCGCTATGCAGACGGGGGGCAGGGCCCCTTGCCCGTATGAAAGGGGCGTTGTGGAGGTGGGGGACGGAGGGGGCTCAGCACCGCTCCGTAAATCCCCTGCCCCGCTCCCGCATCTCTAAGGCCAACCAGAACCCCCCCCCCCCGAGGGATTCCTCAGTTTCTCGAACTCTCTCAGCTCAGACCCAGAATCCCAAACTCTTGTCTTGATCTCTCTCATCCTGAACTCTCTTGATTTGAGTTTGTAACTTGTTCTAGTGTTTGGGTTTGTTGTAATCGAATGGGGGAGGGGAGGAGGGGGCGGGGGGCGGATGGATGGAGGTCCAACCCCACACCTCGTGCAACGGACGGGGTGCAGCGCCCCTGCATGGATGGAGGCTAATTACGCGAAAAAAATCCCCACCCCCGCCCATGCGGGGGTGGGGGACAGGGAAGGGGTGGCCCCGTCTTGTAAGGGGCGGGCAGCACCCCTAGCTACCGTTAGGCATAATTGCTCTTTTTTGTTTTGTTGTTTTTTTTTTTCTATGTATTTTTTAACACCTTAAATATTTAAAAAAAATAAAAAAATTACAGGATTATTAAAAAATATTTCATTAATCACTAAGTAAAAAGAAAAATAAAATAATAAAAGAAAAAATTTTAACGATAACATCGAGCAGTAAAAACCAGTGATGAGAGTATCATTTTCCTTAAAAGATTACAGAAAAATAAAGCACTACAGCCATTGCTGGGAGCTACTGTTAATTATTTTGGTGTGTTTTGTTTTTTGGTTTTTTTTTTATATGTATTTTTTAACATTTTTAAACAGATATTTTTTAAAATTCACAATATTATTCAAAAATACTTCTTTAATCACAAAGTAAAAAAAAAA
>QEOT01005035.1:4945-16498 GCA_003123785.1 Pterocarya stenoptera
AAAGAAAATAACAGCAAACAAAAAGGAAAAGAAAGAAAATAAGAGAAAACAAAAACAAAACAAAACAAATAAAGAAACATAAACATACCTGCGTTGTGTGGTCAAGGTTGATAGACTGGATCCATAAGTGGAATGTCTTTCACCCCATTTGCAAAAATATTCTTCATTACAAAAGGGTTAGTCCACCTAGACTGAAATTTTCCTGGGTGCTTATGGAGTCTAGATTCATATAAGAACACTCGATCATTAGGTTTAAACGTTTTTCTCAAAATATTTTTATCATAAAACGCTTTGATTTTATCCTTATAGATTCTAGAGTTCTCATAAGCATCATTTCTCAACTCCTCTAACTCGGTCAACCGAAATTTTCTAAGCTTACCTTCTTCTCCCATGTCAAAATTGAAATGCTTGATGGCCCAATAAGCTTGATGCTCAAGCTCCATAGGTAAGTGGCATGACTTTCCAAAAACAAGCCTATTAGGTGACATACCTAAGGGAGTTTGAAAGCTGTACAGTAGGCCAAAGCGCATCAACTAGTCTCAAAGACCAATCTTTGCAATCTGGGTTAACCGTTTTTTCTAAAATTTGCTTAATTTTCCTGTTTGCAAGTTCTACCTGTCCACTTGTGTAGGGGTGGTAGGCAGTAGAGATCTTATGTATTACCCCATATTTTTTCATCAAAGCTTCAAAAGAATGTTACAAAAATGCGTACCTTGGTCACTAATGATAGCTCGTGGTGTACCAAATCAAGATAGCACATTTTCTTTGAGAAATTTAATTACCATTCTATTATCATTGCTCCTACAAGCTGTTACCTCTACCCATTTTGACAAATAATCTATTGCCAAAAAAATATATTGATATTCAAAAGGAGGAAATGGTCCCATAAAATCAACGCCCCAACAATCAAAAATTTCAATCACTAAAATTGGATTTAAGGGCATCATATTACAACGGGACATGACTCCTAACTTTTGATACTTTTCATATTAGCAACAATAGATATTTGCATCCTTAAACAAGGTGGGCGAATAAAATCCATACTGCAAAATTTTTGTAGTGGTTTTCTTCTTTGAAAAGTGGCCTCCATAAGCTTGGGAGTGACAAAATTTCAAGACGCTAACAATCTCCTAATCAGGGATGCAACGCCTTAAACTTTGGTCAGGGTAATATTTGAAAAGAAAAGGGTCATCCCAATAAAATTACGTACCTCGGTCATGAACTTCCTCTTGTCCTGAGCGCTCCAATCCATCAGTATCTCACCTGTAGCCAAATAATTCACAATGCGAGTAAACCATGGTAGAGAAGTAATAGAAAGTAAATGCTCATATAGAAAATAGCCCTGATTGGCAGGTAGTCAGAGGTGTCCTCAAATGTGAGCCTCGAGAGATGGTCAGCCACTGCTTTCTCCATTCCTTTCTTGTTTTTGATAGTGATGTCAAATTCCTACAAAAGTAAAATCCACCATATTAATCGCGCCTTAGCATCATTCTTTGTAAGAAGGTACTTAAGGGCTACATGATTTGTGAAAATAATAATAGGAAAACCAATCAAGTAAGCACGAAACTTATCTACAGCAAACACTACAACTAGCAACTCTTTTTCAGTGGTGGAGTAATTTATTTGAACACTATTTAGAGTTCTACTAGCATAGTAAATGACAAAAGGCTTCCCCTCCCTTCGCTGTGCAAGAACAACATTTACAGCCAAGTCACTAGCTTCACACATAATCTTAAAAGGTAAAGTCCAATAAGGTGATTGCATTATGGGTGCTAAGGTAAGCTTGCTAATTAGCATTTTAAATGCCTCTTGACAAGCTTGTGTCCACTCAAAAGGGGCATCTTTAGTTAGGGGGTCACATAGTGGTCTAGATATAGTGAAAAAATCTGTATGAACCTTCTATAAAAGCCCGCATGACCAAGAAAGGATCTCACATCCTTTACTATCCTAGGTGTAGGCAACTTTGAGATTAATTCAATCTTAGATTGATCAATCTCTATCCCCCTAGAAGAAATAATATGCCCTAAGACAATACCTGAAGGTACCATAAAGTGGCATTTTTCCCAATTCAAAACCAATTCCTTCTCCTCACAACAAGTCAACACTCTCTCTAAATTCAATAAGCATGCATCAAAAGAAGATCAAAAAATAATCAAGTCATCCATAAAAACTTCCACGCAATTTTCAACTATCACTAAAAATGCTCATCATGCAACGTTTAAAAGTAGCAGGTGCATTATACAATCCAAATGGCATTCTACGAAAAGCGTAAGTACCAAAAGGACAAGTGAAAGTGATTTTTTCTTAGTTTTTTAATGCAATTTCAATTTGATAATAATCAGAATAACCATCAAAGAAACAATAGAAAAGATGACCGGCAATACACTTAAGAATTTGATCAATAAAAGGGAGAGGAAAATGGCCTTTTAGGGTGGCAGCGTTCAATTTTCTATAATTAATGCATATCTGTCACCCAGTCATAAGTTTTGTAGGGACTAACTCTCCCAGGTCATTCTTCACCACAGTAACACCTGAATTTTTACGAACAACCTGTGTAGGACTTACCCATTTACCATCAGCAATAGGATATATGATTCTCGCATCTAATAGTTTCAACACTTCATTTTTCACCACTTCTTTTATAGTGGGATTAAGCCTATGTTGGGGGTCTCTACGAGGGCTAGTTCCTTCCTCCAAATTAATTTTATGAGAACAGACCAGGGGACTAACACCTTTTATATCAGCAATGCTCCAACCTAAGGCTGACTTATGCTCACTTAGGGTCCAAATTAATTTCTCACCATGAGACTTAGACAATTCAGATGAGATAATAACAGGAAAAGTATCACTTGGACCAAGGAAAACATGCTTTAAACCCTTAGGCATAGGCTTCAATTCAACTTTGAGTACTTCCACACTTGAAGGAATTTGCTTTTTACTTCTCTCAGGCAACTCCTCAAACTTCTGTTGCCATGCCCAAGTGCCATAATCCTGAATTCTATAAAAAATAACACAAATATCAACTACATCAGATGGATCACTGATAGAATCAAATTCAGAATTAACAAGAAAATACTCAAAGAGATCAAAATTATGAGCTGTAGAAACTCCCCTATCCATGAGTGAGTCAATCATGTATGTCTGGTGGCTCTCGTCATCCTCTTTTGGTTGTTTTGCAATATAGAAGATATTCACCTCGATGGTCACATTTCCAAAAGACAGCTTCATGAGCCCATTCCTGCAATTAATAAGAGCATTAGAGTGGTAAGGAAAGGCCTACCTAAAATCAAAGGAATTTTAGTAGTAGTATCAACAACAGAGCTAGTGTCAAGGATTAGGAAATCAACAGGATAATAAAGTTTTTCAATTTGAATTAGAACATCTTTTACGACACTCTAGGGTACTTTGACTGAATGGTCAGCCAATTGTAATACCACAGTGGTTGGTTTGATTTCTCCCAACAACTGTAAATAAATAGAATATGGCATTAGATTCACGCTAGCTCCTAAATCTAGCAAAGTTTGCCCAAACCCATGATTTCTAATGTTGCATGCAATGGTTGGACAACCAAGATCCTTGTACTTAGGAGGAATCCATTGCTCAATTAGAGCACTAAATTGCTCTATCAGGAATGTTGTTTTTTTCACATGGTGCTTCCTTTTAACTGTACACAAATCCTTGAGAACTTTTGCATAGGTAGGAACTTGTTTAATCATATGTAAAAGAGGAAGATTGATATTTATCTATCTTAGATTCTCTAGGATTTCATTGTTAGGATCCAAAGTTCATTTGCTTGATTTTAAAGTTTGAGGGAATGGTACCTTAACATGACTCTTTGTCACCTTAGGTTCCTTGGGCAGCTCGGCATCACTACTATCTTGATCTTTTTCCACATCCTCTGATTTGTTTATTGTTGGGATGTGTAATGACTTACCACTTTGTGTCACAATGGCATTCACATCCTTCAAATTCTTTTGCACCATGTGTTGACCATGGGGTGTGGACTGAGCTTGAGAATGGAACTTACCTCGCTCATTCACACTCAAACGAGCTCATCAATTTGGTCACTTGACTCTTTTTCTCCTTATTTTCTTCAACAATCTGGGTAATCAAAGATTCAAACTTTTGGTTAGTCTTACCCTGTACCTCAATAAAAGCATGCAAAGTGTCTTCTAAAGGACTTCTAGAAGATGAAGGTGCATGATATGGTGCAGGATATGATCTAAGGGGTTGTGTAGGCGGCTGATTTTTAGACTTCTAGCTAAAATTGGGGTGATTGTGCCACCCCAGATTATAGGTATCAAAGTAAGGTGTAAAAGACTTCTTGTACATACCTAAGGCATTACATTGTTCCTCATACATCCCTCTCATCTCAGCAAGTGTGGGATACTCTTGGGCGAGGTGATCTACCCTGCCACACACAAAACATGGTCCAAAAGACCCTGCATGATTAGTCACATGTGTTGGCTTTAAGTCCTTAGTCTTTAACACCTCTAGCTCCTAAGTGAGTATCTCAACCTTTGCCTTTAGGTTATCATATTCTCTAAGATGGTAAATTCCACCACCATTTAGGTTTCCTATAGGTCATGACCTGTGTGTGCTTTCAATAGCACTAGGTCCAGTCCAAGTGTGAGCTTTTACAGCAAACTCATCGAGGTATTCTATGGCCTCATTAGGATCTTTTTGTAAGAACTCATCATTACACATCATCTCTACAAATTGGCACTCTCTAGGGGTAAATCTCTCACAAAAATAGCTCACTAAGCACCAATTCTTATACCCATGGTGAGGACACATACTCAACAACTCCTTAAATCTCCTCCAAGACTGATACAAAGTCTTACTATCCTTTTGTGCAAAGGTGGAGATTTGCCTTTTTAAATCGTTGGTTTTATGTTGGGGAAAGTATTTGTTATAGAAGACCTGAGTCATCTCATTCCATGACCCAATAGATTATGGTTTCAGTGAGTATAGCCAACTCTTATCTCTATCATTCAAAGAGAAAGGAAAGAACTTAAGTCTCACAATGTCATCAGTTGCATTTTGACTATGAAAAGTCGCAACTACTTTCTCAAACTCCCTAATATGCACATATGGATTTTCATTTTCCAAGCCATGAAAAGTAGGGAGTAACTGTATCATCCTTGTTTTAAAATCCAGTTGGCAAGTATTAGCTGGAATCATGATGCATGATGTTGTGGCTATGCGTGTAGGGTGAAGGTAATCTTGAAGAGTTCTAGTGGGTTGATTTTCGTTTTCACTCATTTCTTTGGGACTAGATGGGTTGTCAAATAAAGGATTTAAAAAATTTGATTCTGACTCTAGCACAGGTCTATGAGCAAACCTACCCAACGTGTCTCTATATTTGTGCATGCAAGGTAACAAAATAATAAAAATACTATAAAAAGAAAGAAGAAAGGAAAACAAATAATAATGTAGCAAGCTAAAAGAAGGAACAAAGTCAAAGTAAATTCAAAACTCCCCCTTTGTTATGTCTCAAACCCAAAAAAGAATTCAAAATCAATTCAAACTCTTCATCCCACGTGTTGCCTTCAGCTTCATGCATGTGTGACAAGTGGCAAAAGTAGTGATTGGTCTTTGTTGTTAGGCGTGTAGATCCCTTGGCCGGCACTCTTGTGCTTCATATTTGATATCTTCCCCATGCGCCTCTTCCCATTCCTCATCATTGCATATCCTCTAGGAACTCACAAAAATGCATGGGTGGGCGTGTAGGGTTCCAAAACCTTCTTTTCTCTCTTTCCTTCTTACACTTTCACGTCCAGGTTTAATGTGGTCTAGGGGTAGACTTTACATGTAAGCCATTTGGCCTGTGGTTGGAGCAATGGGTGTGTACCCTTTGTGGTGGAGACTTCTCCTTCATCAAATTTGGGTTCTTCTAAAAGCCTTCAAGCATGCTTGCCAAGTGGCAAAACATGTGCCGAACAAGATGCCCCTTCCCTAGGCTCCTAATGATGAGGATTTGGGAAATCTAAGGTCTTTTTTCCATCCCATGGGCGCCTCCCCTAAATTTCAAATCCCTAACTAGGGTTTTCTAAATCCTATCCTTTTGGTGGCTAGTTGCCACATAGGCCATTGGGCCTCTTGGTGGCTTGGGTGCCTAAGGTGCTAAGAACAAGATAATGTCCACATCTCTTATTAAGTGGTCTCCTCATTTCTACTCTGGCCCAAAATTCTACAGGGCTGTGATCCAAATGATAAGGGAGAGCTTGGCTAGGTCTGGCTCGTCACACCCTCATAATACCAAGTTTGTAAAACATTAATGGCTTTCACATTGCCAATCTAAAGGATCCTATTTTGCTTTGTCCTTGTTGATAATCTTCCATAATTCCTCAAAAAGCTTAAGTACGTCACATATGAAATGGTCTACTGCTTCTAGCCTCTCCTCTATTGTTGGCTCTATTGAGCGCTCAAGGCTTTTTGCAGACTCCTTAATTGTCAGGGCAACCTCCCCCTTGCGTTTCCCCATGATCCTCTAAACCTATCACAACTTCTACCATTTTGGATGGGGAATGATAGTGGAAACTGTCACAGTGAGATTTCATGAAATCTCAGCAAGTTAACCTATAACATAAAACAAGATAATATAAGAATGTAGAGGTAAACCATGTGAATGAATGCATGGACACGTACTTGACCCAAAAACTTGTATCATGCTTGTGCTCTCTTCCAAAATCATTGATCGTGAATCCATGTAACAGATTTTTCAAAAACAAACTATGACCTTATAACCGAGTAACCAAGTAACTGTATAACCCAATAGCAGAGTTCCAGTTCTTATTAATCTCTTGTAATCTTTTCAATATAACAATGTGGGTGGATACCTGACGGCTCCCTTAAGCAGCGTGGGCTCTCTGCTAGTTATGCATCACCTTACCAACCCTCTTGACGAGTTGTAAGTCCATATAATACAACAATTTGTAATTCACCTTCAACATTCTCAATGTAATGTACCCACTAGTTTAGGTGCTATTTCACTCCAGAATCCTTTAAGAAGGATCGATCCAAAGTTCATTGACTATTATTTGTCGACCTGGGGGTTACCACTCCAATTTAAGCACTCCAGATTGGATGGAGGAGTTCCACTAGGATATTCTCCCATCCTAGCATTTGGGGTTGCGTTAAAACATGCATACTGTTACTTTTTCAAAATCACAACCCAAAATTCATGTGACATGTTCTTGTGAGAAAGCTTGTTTTCCTTAAATGTAAGACCCAAAATGTTTGCCATGAACTGTGTAACTCTTATGCAACGAAATCATGTATTCATGCCATGTATTGAAGTGCATCACATTTACGACTTGAAAGTATTAGAACATGCAGTATTCTTGTACATATGAAACAACATGTAAAAGCTCAACCAAGGCATACAATGTTACTCGAAATCCAAAACATGGCATTTTAGTCTACAAACAACAATTGAGCATGGCATAAATGGACATGGTTGAAACACAGCATAACTTCAAACAACTATTCCATAATCAAGTTTAATCAAGAACATGCAAAGTTTACATGCTACATACGAACATTATCCAACGGTAGGTTAAAATCTAACTTACAAATATCCGAAATAAAGGAATACCAACAAGCAAGCAAGCTATAAATATATTGTGCAAATCATTAGACTTAGTGAAATAACCAAACCCTAATCTGAGAGCGTGTGTGAAGGGCGTGCTAGGGTTCTTCCCATTCGGTTATAGGATTCTTTTCTCTATTTTGTAATGTCTTCAAGTGCTCAGACCTAAGGGGTTGTCCTAGGCTGAGAGGTGATGGTGTTCCTTCCTCAATATTTTGGTCTTAGGGTTTTGCTAATGAGCATGGCGTGTGTGAGTGCTGCATGCCGTGCATGATGAACATCACTCCCATGGCCGAAATTTCATAGAAAAGAGCAATGCCCTAAGCCCCCGCATCGGATTTGATGGTGTCTGAATGCGTCTGGACATGTAACACAAGGCTTCATACCTCCCGTACATGACAGTTAAGATGTAATGCACCTAACATTTTACCAATATGCAATAAAAATCACAGCGAAAAAATTCTTTTCTATTCTACTTAAGCACGGTGGAGAAATAATTAAGACTCATGGTAACCTGTGGCGCCCTCAACTTCCATGTACGGACACACACGGAAATTGAGACATCCGGGATGATGACAACGCGGTCATGCACCCCATCGACATGTGCTGAGTGTGTGCAATGCAACACGTGTACAATAAAATACGCAGCGGAACGGTGAAGTCAAATAACTAAGTACCAGAGTTTAATACAATATCAGAGTACTGAAAATCCACATGTCAACATAATACAATTTTGTTTACAAAACAACATCAAATCAAATAAAATACAATAAGCAAAAGCAGCAATAATCTTCAAATACACAAATATAGCCAATGTCCCAACTCATCAGGCAGAGCCGCATCCTCGGGCTCAGCCTCCTCAAAAGCTGCAACAAAAAAAACTACAGTCCCACAAAATGGAACCGCAGGTAAGTAAAATCCAAAAAGCTCAAAAATCATAAATATATTTAAACAACCAACGCTATGCATGCACATGATGACCCAAGCGTAAAACCCGAGAAAACACATTTTCTCGAAAATCATAATTTTTCCACATACACCAAAAACAACATTTGGCACAAATTAACAATCCAGGAATAATTACATTAATTCCAATTTTAACCGTATGCACCATGGCCTCCCCTAGAGACCATCCATATACTCTGGCTTCCCATCTTCACCCCACGGGTAACGACCGTGCAAGTGATACATGAGTGATGCCCAGTTCCGCGCCCACCGCGTACATAGCCAGGCATCCTCTGACCTCCGCCAGCCCGAGGAGTCACGGAGTCGGATCGAGAGCGCTACCATCCCGTCCAAGTCCCGGGCAAAAGCCCCAGGGGACGACACTCAGTATATTCCGCTCCCGAGTGTCCAGAGGAGCTCCACCGAGATAATATCCCATCTCGGCTTGGGGGTGATAGACACGCACCCAAAAAGTCTTAAATACAATTTCCTCAAAACACACACACCCACGCATGCGTGCACAATGCCATGAAATCAACAACCAACAGTTATCAGCACAACCAGATAACCAATTCATAGTTTATAAAACAAGTTAGTGTAAAAATATATTAAAGTCTTAAAATTCTTTTGGAGAAATACTTACAGCGCTTGATAATAATTTTAGGAGGATCACGAAGGAACTAGAAGCACCAAATCAGCAACTCCACAGTGTAAAAACACTGTGGCCGAATACACTGTAAACTCAAATTTCAACGGAATCAAACGAAGACTTGAAATTGATAGGGTAAGGCCTAATGAGGTTGGTGAAGCTAATCGTAGCAAAGGTTGGGCGTGGGTGGCGGCCGAAACAGTGGTTTAAGGCCACAAAGTGCAAATCGGAAGTGGAGCTCGCACGGGCGACTCCAGCGACGGATCGGGGCTGGGTTTGGGTGGAAAAGCTTGGTATTGGGCCAGTGAAGAAGTGGTAGAAATTTGGTGGCCAATGGTGGCCGGACGGCGGCGAAAAGGGAGGAGGAAGCTCACGGCTTCGCACAGCTCTCGGAGACTAACGAAGGCGTGGCGTGGGATGGGATTTGGAGGGGTAGCTCGCCGGCAGGTGGGGAATCCGGTGGTGCCGGCGGTGAGGGCCACGGCCTACCGGAGGCGGTGCCGGTGGCTGTAGACCGAAAACACGTGGGAGAGGAGAGAGAGAGTGCAACGGCTGGGCGAAAACCGACGGAAAGAAAGAAGAAAAAAGAAAGAAAAGAAAAGAAAAGGAAGAGAAAAAGGAAAGAGGAAAAAGAAAAGATGGGGAAAAGAAATGAGGTCCAATCCTCACCACTTTCGAGTCACAACTAATCCTCAAAAACACTATTTTTAAAACGGCAAATTAAATAAATCAACTTAAACTTAAAACTAATTAAAATAAAATATTAAACTCCAACAATAACATACTTTAAAATAAAAGGCAATTAAATTGCATAACACTAATTAAAATTAATCAAACACAGTGAAATTCTTTAAATAAAACAATAATAATTTTAAAACCCATAAACAAACCAATTTAAATCAAAGATCAATTTAAATCCGAAATAATAATTAATAAGAAGAAAGCCCAATAAAATAATTTTCACAACTTAAAATATTATAAAATAATATTCTAAAACTCCCAAAATTCTAAAACTAGAGAATCAATCATTAAATTAATTAAAATAATCCTTCATTAAAATACACTAAAATACGGGGTGTTACAATCTCCCCCCCTTAAAATAAATTTCGTCCTCGAAATTGTAGGGTCAATCATCAATGCTAAAGACAGGCATGAAATGCGACAAAAAGATAGGCTTAAGAGACATACCGCCATTCATCCAAACAAATACGGGTATTGCTCTCCCTCAAGTCTGCTTCTCTTTCCCAAGAGAAATCTTGAGCCAAAGGATCACCCCAAGTTACCTTTACCAAGGGTATCGACTTAGATCTCAACATTTGCTCCTTCCAATCCACAATCTGCGTCGAGGCAACCTCATAAGTAAGGTCAGACTGAAGTTGAATGCGTTCTGGATCGACAAAATGCGGCTCTTGCTGACCAAAACTTTTCTTCAATGATGACACATGGAACACATCAAGAACTTCTCCAAAATATTCTAGCAAGGCAATTCTATAAGCAACAGCCCCAACCTTCTCCAAAATCTGAAAAGGTTCAACATACCTTGGTCTAAGCTTTCCTCTCTTACCAAAGCACTTAACGCCTTTCATAGGAGAGACTTTGAGATAAACCCAAACGCCTTCCTCAAAAGATAAGTCTCTTCTCCTCGAATCTGCATAACTTTTTTGACGACTCTGCGCTACTGCCATTTTAGCTTTTATAATTCGAACTTGATCTTTCATTTCCTGGATTAATTCAGGCCCAATTAATTTCCTATCGCCAACTTCATCACAACACAAAGGCGATCTACACAACCTCCTGTACCTTTATACGTGGCCATCTAAATGGAGGCATGGAAGCTATTATTATAAGAGAACTCTATAAGCGGCAGATGATTTTCCCAGCTTCCCTGAAATTCCATGATGCACGCTTTCAGCATATCCTCCAAAGTCTAAATAGTACGTTCTGAATGACCATCCGTATGAGGGTGATAAGCAGTACTAAACCTTAGCTTGCTGGCACGTGACACATTTCTTAATAAACATGGCAATATCCAACCTACTCGCACTAGACTCCCAAAGGCACATCATGACTATTACTCCTAGAGCAGCCATCTAATCCAAAATTTCTATATCCACAAAATTTTAACACAACACCCAAGGAATCCCCATGGTTAATAGCTCCATTTGATAATCTAAACTAACCTCTATTGACTCCTCCGATAAAACTTCCAAACCTTCGTTGTATCATACGCTTAGGTAACCTAATGGTCACTTCCAAAGTTAATCATCAACAACGAAATTGCATAAACAAATAATCAATCTCCAATTACAGGTATTTTTCCAAAACCATGAGTTATCACTCATTCTCATTTAACTCCTGATGCCTT